>CM021100.1:936995919-937044642 GCA_007115665.2 Sequoiadendron giganteum | reverse complement strand
CCTCCCCTCTTTACTTCTCTCTATCACATCTCTCTATCTTCTCTCTCAATTTTCCCTTCCTCCCCCTCTCTCTCTCCTTCCCTATCTACTCTCTTTATCTCACCTCTCTCTCTCTCCCTACCTATGCATCCCTCCCTTCTCTCTCTCTCTCCCTGAGCCCCCTCTTTCTTTCTCACTCTCTCCCTCTCTCTCCCCTCTTTCTTTCTCACTCTCTCCCTCTCTCTCCCCTCTTTCTCTCTCATTTCCTCTCTAATTCTCTTTATCTCACCATTGTCTCTCTCCCTTCCCACTCTCTCTCCTCCCTCCACACTCTCTCTCCCTCTTTACCTCTCTACTTATTTATATCAAATATCTCTATCACCTCTATCTCTCTCACTTCTCCCTCCTCTCTTTCTCCTTCCCTCTCTACTCTATCTATATCAACTCTTTACATATCTATCCATACCTCTCCCTCCTCTCTCTATTTCCCTCCCCCTCTATCTTTCTCTCACTCTCTCCCCCCTCTTTCTCTCTCACTCTCTCCTTCCCTCTCTACTTATCTTTATCTCTCCATTCTCTCTCTAGATCTCCCTCTCTCCCCTCCACTTCTCTTTATCATATCTCTCTATCACCTCTATCTCTCTCACTTCTCCCTCCTTCTCCCCTCTTTCTCTCTCTCCTTCCCTCTCTACTCTCTCTATTTCACCTCTCCCCCTCTTTCTATTTCAATCTCTCTCCATCTCTCTACTCTTTTTGTCTCACTCTCTCCTTATCTACCTCTCCCTCCCTCCTTCCCTCTTTATGTAAATATCCCCACATTGCTCCACTTTTTGTATCACATCTTGTGCACATCTATTTGGTGAAAATTTGAAATTTCAATGGAGTAGTACTTAAATTTCAGGAAAAAAATAAGAAGTAGGTGTATGTCTGACCACCCTAACCACAATAAAATGATAATATTTTTTTATAAGATTTTAGATATAATTAGAGGACTCATGTCCCGATGTGATGCATATTTTTTTGTAATTTTTTTCCATGTGAATAACTAATTATGATTTTTTTATTATAACTTTTAAAAAATATAAAAACTAGTATGCCTGACCACCTTAAGTTGGTCAAAACTTCATGAAATTCAAATTTTTTTTTTTTATCCTATAGTATATGAAGCATAGAACGTGACACATGTTTTGGATTCGAAAAATGTGATACTGTTTGAAAGCTATAGAATTTTTTCAATCAACCTATCAATCAGGACTTTAGTCGTACTTCAAATAGAAAATGAATAATAATTATTTATTAAATTCAAAGTAAAAAATAATTTATATTGGTGGAAATATGAGAATCTCCTTTAAAAACCTTTTTCATTTCATCAATTTTGGGTAAAAAAAAAAGTCGTTAGCCACATGGGCCATCATATCACTTAGATATCGCCAATTTTTGGCCCGTCATGATCTTGCACATACCCTTCAACATATTTCATCTCAACATCTTTCCAAGTCTTGAAACCAGGGGAGATCAGGTAACATCTCATCTGCACTTTCCAATCACTATATCAACTCCATCAAACACAGGGATTAACAACTTTTGCACCATCAGATCTACCTCAAGCGATTAAGCTCTTCTCCAAGGAACCAAGGCTCTAATACCAGTTGTTGAATTACACAAGACAACTGAGAGGGGGGTGAATCAGTTGTATCTAATAACATTCACGTGTGATCTTAATCAATTCCACATTCATTTTAATCTGTTATTAAGTATAAACACGTGAAATGCAGATAATAGAAGGAAAATACTAGAGACACCAGATTTACGTGGAAAACCCAATGAGGATTAACTCACAATATAATAGTAATGAAAAACTGGGTACAAAGGCTCACTGCCCAGAAAGTACTCATTGTCTGGATACAAGGCTCACTACCTACACATAAGACTCACTGTCCAGAAGGAGGCTCACTGCCTATTGATAAAGAAAGATAATGAAAAATCCACCACAACAACTTGCACACATTCACAACCTTCATCAAAGAATCACAAACACCATCGGCTCACTACTTTTAGGAGTTTAACACATTGAAGTGCTGCTACCTTAATTCAATTTTGCACACTCCTTTGCACTTGATTATCTTCTCATACTTGTTCGCACTCTATCTTCTACAATTCACAACATCTTGACTTGTATTTATACCAACTTCAACCTTAAAAACTTCCTCCAAGGTTGGCTACACATTCTTCATTTTATAAATTCAAACTAGGTCGGCGACTCAGCATTTATGTGGTGGATAAGAATGAGAGTGGACCAAATTAATACTTAACCAAGACCCAAAAAAACATCTTGGATCAATCATGCACTTCCTTAATTGATACTTATTCTTCATGTAACATGTAGAAACTAGGTTGGCCAAACCTAATGAAAACACTAATGAACAATGGATCACTCGCATTCGCAACAAGATTATAACATGTGGATCACATAACACGCTTCACCAGATACTAGAACACCTCTTAGATACCTTCAGACTCATCCACAACAACTACAACAACTTCCATACACATAACACTTTCCAACAATCCAACCGGACCATGCAAGCACACATCTAGTAACTCTAGAACAAGTCTTCAAGAGCACCAAACCATGAGCACTTTTTCCAAAACACAAAAAGCACTATTATTAACCTTCTTCCAGATCCACAAGATATGATACAAACCACCAAAGGACTACAGAGTAGAAACATTTCTCCTTGTCCATAGACAAACAACTCTTCCAAAATAATTCACAAACCGGTGAACACAACTTTCACTCTCCATCAACCCAAAAGCTATAACTTAGGATATATCACCCAAAAATTCCCATAAACAACACTACAGATCAACACAAGTATAAGATCAACACAAAAGAAATGCAGAGCACATTCAAAACACACATACAATTCTATCTTCACTGTATATTATTTTTTTCAAAAGCACTTGATAACTCATCATATCAACACACCTGCAACACCATAAAGATAGCTCCATGTACTCACAACATCTCTACAATATCTCAACCATACATGTACCACCCGCAATCACATGATTCCTTTCACTACAACAACCTGAACTATGTTGACATCAATGACAACATTAATGACAACACCGCCATACTCATTCATACTTGCAACACATTTATCTCCTAATCTTGAATTATCTTAATGACTAAAGGACTACGTAGATTGTAAAATAATAATACGACCAATGTTTGCATCCAAGTCTGGTCTACTACATAGGATTTTGGTCTTCAATGTAATATTTAATTGTTTGATGTCATGGTTTTGACAGGTGTTGCTAAGATTCAAAAAGCTATCATTCTTATTGTATATCTATTTTTCTAGATTACAAATATAGGATTTAAAGGCCCCTCAATTTTTTTTCTTTTGGTAGTAAGGAAGAATGTGTTCCTCATACATATTATTCTAATTTTATTTTTCCCTTAGTATTCGAAGTCAATGATGGTGGACTAAGAACCAATATTTCATTCACATTTCCTCCTTGCTTGTGTTTTAGGTAAGAATGGGTTCTCAAGCTTCTATGGCTATTTTTTATTAGTGTTCCATGGGATTTTAGTCCTAAATTCATTCTCTATAGATTTATATAGAACAAAATTTATATAGTTTTCATGGTCATCAAACTCTCATCTCTCAAATATAGAAAAAGGCTATAGACTTTTTAACATAGAATATTTTTGCTAAGTGTCCTATAGATGAGGCTCTAGATCTCCTAATATCAAAACATCTCAAGATATCAAAATTTATTCTTCTAGTGCCTCTTCGTGTTTCTCTAAATCTACCTCACAATCTTTGAGAAAGTTGAATAGGTCTAGTAAAGTGTTTCCAACCTCAATCTTCTTTAAAATAAATGCCAAGGGGATTTTTATGCTAAAGATGGGTCTATTCACTTTTTCTTCTCTATTTCTATGTGCATATCAACCAATAATCAAATGGAATGTCATGCTATTCTTTTGGATATTGAAAAATATTATGAGTTGGATCTTTGTTTTTTGTGAAATATATTCCTTAATATTGGTTTCTCTTTTGAATAGAGATGAAATATGAGACCTCTTGACATGGTTGATGATTTTACCTAAGTAGATATTTTATCTTACTCCCTAATTTAAATATACCTCCTTTGTTCATATCCCACAAGAGTGGAACTCAATTTTAAATTATCTTTCCAAAAGTTTTATAGAGAAAAATCACACCTAGAGTGTCTCTAAGTAGGAATCTCGACCTCCTATAAAATCATGTAAGCTGATGCAGGAGCATCTAGCAACCAAAAAAATGAAAGTTTTGGATTTTTATTTTATGAGTCTTAATTGAGTTTGTGAAGGTCTTGGAGGACCATGGAAGACCATGTAGGGTCTTTTTTATGTTTTTATTTAGTTCTAGGTGGTAAAAAGTACATTTTTTGCAAGTTTATGGCAAAAAGGACATTAGGTTACATTAGGTTTTGGAAGGAAAAGAATGTAATTTTTAATTTTAAATATTTTTCATCATACTTCACATGGAATGAAATAGAAGGCTTGCTCCAAGAAGCTGTGGAGGAGTTTTTGATGAAAATATCTTTTCTTTTATAATTTATTACAATTTTCTTCAAAGACATAGAGAAATCAGTCTTGTACGGATTGGTATGGATCAATGAAAGACCTGTGAGTGGATGGGAAGTTAGAGTTTTGTTTTCAAAAATTAATTTTTTTGGTTTCATGCAGTTTCATTAAATTTTGAGCAAGTTATAGCAAAATAACTACTAGCAGCCCTATTTCAGAACTAGCGTTTCCAACGAGTGAAATAAATTCATATATTTTGTTTTGATCATGGAAAATTCATGAAACTTGGTGGAAATATTCATTGGGTTGTTTTCCAAGTTCCCACCAAAGAATAAGTCCTAATTCAATCATATGACTGAGTTATGAATGTGTGTGTGTTCACTCTCAAAAATATTGACAAAACCCTAGGTTCTTGAGGGTTTAGTGAAAAATACATTGTTTTTAATTAACCATAAAAAATTAGGGTTCTATAATACTCTAAGGAGTGTGTTAAAGAATTTAGGAGCCTAAGAAAGAAAAGAGTGTGTGTTGATTCCATAAAAATCCAATTATGACATTGCTTAAGGGTCTGAGCCTAGAGAGGGAAGTTTGAAAAAATATTGCAAAGTTGGGTTTGAAACACCTTCAAGAGGTTATAAAATTTAAAAAAAAATAATAATTTCTTGCATTTTTTATCCCTCTGCATCATTTTGGTATCAAAGCCTAAAAGTTCTGGGAAGAGGAAGTTGAGAGTTTCAAAAGGGTTTGATGGAGAAGTTAGTTATAGTTGACGATTCTTGGAGAGATGTGTATTGTATATTGATAGGTTAATATGAAGAACCTGGGTACCAAAAGACTGGGTAGTGAGAAAAAAGAAAAGAAGCCCCAGGTGAGGTATCATGAAGTCAAGAAGAGAAGATAGAAAGATGCAGTAGCAAGATAAGAAAGAAGACCTCAAAAAGAAGGACAAGATGAAAGTAAGTAAGATAAGACAAGATGTAGAGTTTGATAGAGAAATGTTAGAGTTGAGGAAAGGTATTAAGCTTGTAGTACAGTAGTGGCTTGAGGAAGGATACCAAGAATATGTTTGGTATTGTCCAATGTGTAAGAAAGTGAAGTGGCCTGTAAAGATGATTGTTAAGAAAAGAAGAATGAAAAGGATGGCTGCCTTGAAAAGAGAAGATGAAGAAAATAAAGAAAAAATAATTGGCATTGGCATGAAGGAAGATCAAGAGTGTCTTCAAGCTAAGCGAAACATAAGAGAAAGTGTAGAGGTAATGAGAGAAAAAATTTATCAAGCAAACACATATACAAAGGTCCATTGGAAAGAGACACATTCAAGGAACTAGCAGCTTGGTGATGATAAGAAAGTTGATAAGAAGATAGGTATAGCTGATATAAAGAAAGAAACAAGAAAACAAGCACAAGGAGCTAGTGAAGAGGCACATTTTCCTCATGGTTTTTATCCAATTTATGTTGATAATAATGTTTGTATAGGTGAAGAACAAGGAGAGAATAAAGAGGATGAAGAAATGGATAGTGGTAATAAGGCATATGAAAGAAAAATAGAATTATGGAGTCTTGGAACTGAGAATGAGATAAGAAGAAGATACAAGAAGGAAGAGTGAAACAAAAGAGTGAAAACCAAGAAACATAGAGCCGATAAATCCAAGCATAGAGAGTATCAAGGGGAGTTCAAAGAACACCTAAGAATACAACACAGTTGGAAGCAGAGAAAAAAAGTAGACCATCATTTGAGATGGAACTCAAATTTCTCTTGCCTCGGGAGTATGATGTAGGAGCATCTAGCAACCAAAAAAAATGTGTTTTGGATTTTGATGCTAGGAGTCTTAATTGAGATTTTTAAGGTCTTAGAGTACCATGGAATACCATGTAGGGTGTTTCTTTATGTTTTTATTTAGTTATGGGTGGTAAGAAGTGCATTTTTTGCAAGTTTATGGAAAAAAGGACATTAGGTTACATTAGGTTTTGGAAGGAAAAGAATGTATTTTATAATTGTAACTATTTTTCATCATGATTCACATGGAATGAAAGATAAGGCACACTCCATGAAGCTATGGAGGAGTTTTTGATGAAAATACCTTGTTTTTTGACAATTTTTTGCAAAAACACAGAGAAATCAAACTTGTACAGCTTGGTATGGATCAATGACAAACTTGTGATTAGATGCGAAGTTAGATTTTTTTTTATAAGTTAATTCTTTTGGTTTCATGCAATTTGATTAAATTTTGAGCAAGTTATAGCAGAATTACTACTATCGGCCTTGTTTTAGAACTAAGGTTTCCAGTGAGTGAAATAAATTCATATCTTTTGTTTTGACCATGGAAAATTCATGAAACTTGGTGGAAATATTCATTAATTTTTTTTCTAAGTTCCTACCAAAGGAGAAGTCCTAATTCAATCATATGAGTGAGTTGTGAAGGACTGTGTGTGTGTTCACTCTCAAAAAGATTGACAAAACCCTAGGTTTGTTGAGGGTTTAGTAAAAAATAAATTGTTTTGCATTTGAAACGTCAAAAATTGTCAATCTATATTTTGGGATAGAATAAAAGGGTAATTAGGGTTCCTCCACCAATTTTCCTACAAGTTTCATTCAAGGAAACCCTAGAGATCTCAATCTAAGGATGGAATGAGGGAAAGAGATCTGCAATAGTGTGTCCTAGGGATGTGATTAAAGAATAAAAGGGGATTCACCACCAAGCAAAGGCTTGGAAAGATAGGAAATGTAAATAACATGCAAAACCTAATGATATGATCTAGAAAATGAACTCAAATCAGAATAGAAAATTGGAGATAAACAGAGGTGCACCTGGGAAATTGAAGAAGCTCATAACAAGGTTTGAAATCCTAAAAATCTAACATTTTAAGAACAATGGGACTCAATAGGGGTGATTTATTCCTAATTTAGGGTTTTGGGCCAAAACCAGAATTTGGATCTGCTAAACCAAGATCTACAAAAAATACCTGAAACTAGTATATTGGGACTCATACGCCACAAGTGGCGATTTAGTCCCAGTATCAGGTTTGATCTGAAACTCTAATATCCTTTGGTGATCTCCTGTAACTTATCTCCTGCCAGATCTTTGAGTCTAATAGCTTGATAGAAACCACTCATTATAAACCTTTTACTTATTTAGTAGGCTCTTATAGAGTGTATGTGCCAAAGAGAGGAGAAATAGACATAGATTGAGTAGGTCCATTAATTTTACATGAAGTCCAATATCTTTTAATAGATGAATATATACTTTTCATTTATGTTTTTGAGTAATCATATACTTTGATATTATATTCATTTAGGATTCATATGCACTTCAAAGTGAAAAAAATACAGTGGTGAAATTTCTATATCCATTAGAGACTTGATATTTCTATAGTGCATAATAGTGTGAGTGTGTGATTTTGGCTTAAAGTATGTACTGTTTTTACATACATGTTTTGAATCACTCCATGATACATCATTAGGAATCTAGGATAACATTTTGTATATCTATGCCAATTTCAATTATTCTTGGTCCATTTTAAGAGAATGTAGTGGTGACAATTTATTTATTTTTTAGAATTTAAAGACATTTATATGAACATTAAAATAGATGAAAGAATCATCCACTTATTATTTAAAATATATGTGCATTAAGGACCATTCCTAGGAATATCTAGACTTGGAACACTAAAATGAAAAATACTTGAATTAGAATTTGCATTTAGATTATTTGCTTGCTTGCTTTCTTTCTATCTACAATACTTATCCAAAGTTATAAATCTTATCTTTCAAAGGGGCTTGATTAAGGAGAATTTGAACCCTCACAATTCGACAATCTTTCCAAAGTATTTCTAAATACTGCTAATCCTTACATGCTAGTACAGATGAAGTATCACAGTTAACTAGATCAAAAGACTTTACATTTAACTAGAACAAAGTTGTCCTTAATAGGCCATATCTATGCTACCAGAACTGATTTTATGAACACTTGAAGCCTACATATAATCTTGCAACAAACAAACTCTAAAAATTATTATTATGTACATTCTATTATTAATTTAAGAGTTAAATAAACCTTTTATTCAAATTTAATTTCTTAAAATAGAATTTCTTTCATTTGATATTTACTTAACACTAACTTACTTAGATTTGTTCCTATGATTGTCTACATTACATTAATTAGTCTAGGTTAAAGGACAATCTAGAATGATAAAATATTGAATCATGTTTTCCGTTGCATCAAAAGATCAATCTATTAACGTCTGATATAAAAAATCAGAAATAAACGTAGCTAAAAAATTGCTTCTGAGCATAAATGGCACAAGGTGTTGGAGCGCAGGTTAAATTTGTGAAAAGCAGTTATTTTAATGCAAGCAAACGAGGAAAACGTCTGTACTGCTTCCTATTTCTGTCATTCATTTTGGAAGTTTATTTATAAAATCTAATGTCACGAGTTTCTTGCATGAAAGCTGTTCAGATACTGTCGGTGGGCATGTAAGCACTGGAGATGAAAATATTTCCTCATTCAAACCCAACAATTCTATTCTACTATCACCCTCTTCTCAAAAAACTCATTCTTTCTTTCTTTACCATCAAGTTAGAGGAAAGGCCAATAAGCCGGCATTTATGAGTAAGCAAAAACAAAAAGAAGCTTTGAAATCTGCGTCTTTTGATAGTGTTATTTGTTCGATCGGAGAAGTTGAAAACAAGCAAGGCAACAAACAAACAAAGCCTGGAAATCTACCAGTCAGATTGTATAGTCCAATTGGAGCGTGCGTAAGTATATTTGTCAGTCGAAAATTATATTTACGGTTCGTTTCAATTGCAGTGTCCCACCATTATCTTGTTTGATTTGAGATAAGGTAAAGAAAAGAATCGATTAGCATCGAACAGACTGATAGATCTGATAGACAAAGACGATAATATTAATTTATGAAAAATATTTTAAGTAGACTGATAATTTTTGTAGTGCATACACACTGTGTCAACCAAAATCTATTAGATATAATTTAGAATCATTGAAAAACTCTTTCTGATCATTTTTATATTGAAATTAAATCAGAGATATCAACCAAAATTAATTGAACATGATTTGGAACTATTAAACAAAATAAAATCTAAAAGGTAATTAGATATTGTCTTAACTTTAAGCTCCAAAGACTAGTTGTAAAACAAGCTTGTCAAATAACACATCAATGTGGACGTGGATGAAAAAATATGTATTCCAAAGAAGTACGTGGGTGTGCATTTCAGTCATGCAAAATCATATCCTTGATCACTTGCATGTGCAGGTGGGGTCTACCATGTGCAACTTTGCTAAACAAGGATTTTTTTGATTTGCTGAATACAAATGGCCGGCAGGAGTTGCACTGCTCAAGCCAAAAGACAACGTCTCTCTCGTCATTCAGATCTCTCAATAGTCCTCTGGAATTAATATGTACTTCCATTGACCTTTAATAGTAGTTTTAACAGTTGGGTTTTCATAAATAAAGACAATTTCATTGCTTTCCATGTCTTAGGAGAGAGGGTGAGATGGTGGTGTGGGATATTATATTTGGTACAGAAGTCTATTCTTTGTATTATTGTTCATATTCTTTATTTTATTTGAAAGAATCATATTTTTAGTCAATAGATGCAATCAATGTTTCAAATTTAAAATGTTTATTAAATAGTTAATATTTTATGAGGTAGGGGGTAGAGAGGTGATTTATATAAATCTAATTGTCAACATTCTAAATTAATATAAATTTTTCATATTATGTGTTGAAAGATTTGAGAAGTCATATTTCAACAAAAAATCTATATAAAATATGTATATTTATTGTCCTAAATACATATAAAAGTATAAAAGAGTTGTTATCCATAAAAAAAATTGTTAGACAACTATATTTATGCTAAAGGTGTTCCCTCTATGAACATGGGCAACTTGACTTCAACGATTGATGGTTCACATCGTCTAAGTATGATGCAAGACGATTGAACCGGTTATAATTGTTCGATGTAATGCATCTAACGTATGACCAACGAGATGTGAATCTTTTGATATATTTTAATTTTTCATGCCTTTATCATCTTTTATTCAAACCAAAGCAACCCCAAGCTTAAATTTTTGGCAGGGTGAGCCCTCCTATAACCCCTCGATGTTACAAATCAAGCTTGAACAATTCTATATTCAGATAAATTCAAGTGGAGAGAGATGATCTTGGGAGGTCTATATGGGACGAACCCAAAACCCTTAACCAAAAACACCACTCATTCAGGCTGAAATATTATGATAATTTTAAAAGAAAATATTGATTTAAAATGATACAAGTTTTATATGAATTTTTTTTTTAAAAAATTATATAGTAAAAGCAATATAATTAAAAGGTGGTGGGTATGAATTCACACTTTCCATATATAACGTAACTTTATGTTTAAAATAATATTATGGTCATATTTATTGTCATATATGGGTATGTACTAGATCATCATGGAAAAAATAGGCCCTTAAGTGGCAACAAAAAGATAGAAAATCAGAGTTAGACAACTTGACGTAAAAATTTGAATAAGTTATCTATATTATTTCAAAAAAATGTAAAAATAGAATCTGTAGCAAATTTAATGTAGTTTCTAAACTACTAGACCTTTATTTTTTTTAAAAAAAATCTATTTGGTAAAATTTGAAATTTCAATGCAGTAGTATTTAAATTTTAGGGTAAAAATAAGAAGTAGGTGTCTTTCTGACCACCCTAACCACAATAAAATGATAATATTTTTTTATAAGATTTTAGATATAAGTATAGGACTCATGTCCTGATGTGATGCATATTTTTTAATAATTTTTTTCCAAGTAAATTATTAATTATGAATTTTTTATTACAACTTTTAGAAAATATAAAAGCTCGTCTGTCTAACCACCTTAAGTTGGTCAAAAATTCATGAAATTCAAATTTATTTTTTTAATCCTATAGTATGAAAAACATAGAATGTGATGCATGTTTCAGATTCAAAAAATGTGATACCATTTGAAAGTTATAGATATTTTTCAATCACCCTATCAATCAGTACTTTATTCATAATTCTAAAGAAAATGAATAATAATTATTTATTAAATGTAAAGTAAAGCATAATTTATATTGGTGGAAAGTTGAGAATCTCCTCTAAAAACCTTTTTCGTTTTATCAATTTTCGGTAAAAAAAAAATCATCAGTCACATGGGCCATCATATGGCTTACATATCGCCACTTTTTGACCCATCATGATCCTGCACATACCCATATTATATTTTATATTATAAATTATTAAATATAAATATGATACAATATATAATTAATATATCATATACATTTTATATAATATAAATTAAACTATATATAATATAATATTATACTTATTATTATATATTATATTTTATAATAGAAATTATTAATTACAAATATAAAATTATCAAAATATAATTAATATATAATATATATTTTATATAATAAAAAATATATTATATATAATATATGTATTATTATATATTATACTATATTCTATAATAACTATTATTAAATATAAACATCTAATTATTTAATTTAATCTAATACCCATAGATCATGATAAACCAACAGATCTTCCATTTTGAGTTTCCACAACTCAGAATTGTTGTCATTGAATTTTTCAATTGCAATCCTTCTTGACGTACTTTCCATTTCCATCTCAATCTATAATTTGACAAATTTCCAGACTTCTACAAAACTCCCACTGAACAGAAATTAACACAAAAAACCCAACCTACCCACAAGGATAACACAACTAGCCAAGCTCTGATACCACTTGTTAGGAAAAGCTTAAGTGCGGAACAAACTCTCCTAATGTCAAAACTCAGAGGAGAATGGAGATATGTCTTTAAATTTTACAATTATAGTTCATTAAGATGCACATGAAGGAAATAGCATAATAGAGAAACAAACACACAAACATAATTAGACACCAAATTTATCTAGGAAAACCCTTACGGGAGAAAAAACCACCACACCAAGTAAAGCCTCTTTGTATTACAATAAACATATTTACATACAGAGTTATAGACTCAACTTTCAGATGTCAATTGTACAACAACAACAATTCCCTGATCAATTTCATATAGAACATCACTGTTACAATGCTTCCAAAAGCATACAATGAAAAGTTCACACACTTCGTTATTTATTTTTGTTAGCATGCTTATTTAGCATACAATTCAAAAACAAGAATTGATCATCCAACCAACCCCATCGATCCGTCAAACCATCAAACTCATAACAGTTACCATACATTACAATGTATAGCAACCATCATTATCGAAAATGCTTCTATGTACAATCAGTTCAGTTCAACTTCCTCTATTAAACAACCATTGAACTTCCTAGGATTTCAAAAAGCCTCCTTCCAAGTCAACAACATCCTCCAGTTAACAGCTTACATCTCATAAATTCAGCAAGTCTGTACTCTTCACCTTACACCACGCTACCGTTGCATAGTCAATAGGCTCCCGTCGGATGGCAGTAACCGCTCTACCTCCAGACAGGTTGAGGGCTCCTGAGGTATCGCGATAACCGCTCTACTGCCAGACAGTCAATAGACTTCCACAGTATGGCGGTATACACCGCACTATCGCTACATGACCAGTGAACTCCTACAATATGGTGGTAACCACTGCACTACCGTGTGATAGATTAGAGGCTCATGTGGTATGGTGGTAACCACTCTACCACTACACATCCATTGAGCTCTTGCGGTATGGTGATAACCGCACTACCGCTCCTCTCTCTCAATCACCCAGCGGTATAGAGGTAAAAGCATAAACAAAACACTTAAGAAACTTTGTTGCTTGGTGACAGTATTAAGGTTTCTACCAGTGATTTTGAGACATAAATTCTCAACATCCATACCCTCCCAAATGGAAATAGTGTTCTCAAGAATAAATGGGTATGTGCAGGATCGTGATGGGCCAAAAAGTGGCAATATGTAAGCCATATGACGGCCCATGTGGTTGACGACTTTTTTCTTACCCAAAATTGATGAAACGAAAAGGGTTTTTAGAGGATATTCTTAGCTTTCCACCAATATAAATTATTCTTTACTTTGAATTTAATAAATAATTATTATTCATTTTCTATTAGAATTATGAATAAAGTCCTAATTGATAGGCTGATTGAAAAACATCTATAACTTTCAAACGATATCACATTTTTTGAATCCGAAACATGCGTCACATTCTATGCTTTGCATACTATAGGATTAAAAAAAAAAAAATGAATTTCATAAATTTTTGACCAAGTTAAGGTGGTTAGACAGACGAGCTTTTATATTTTTTAAAAGTTGTAATAAAAAATTCATAATTAATTATTTACTTGGAAACAAATTATAAAAAAATATGCATCACATCAAGACATGATTTCTCTACTTAATCTAAAAGCTTATACAAAAACATTATCATTTTATTATGGTTAGGGTGGTCAGATAGACACCTACTTCTTATTTTTACCCTGAAATTTAAATACATTCAATTTGCTACAGATTCTATTTTTACATTTTTTTGAAATAATATAGATAACTTATTCAAATTTTTACGTCAATTTGTCTAAGTCTGATTTTTTGTCTTTTTATTGCCACTTAAGGGCCTATTTTTTCCATGATCATCCTGCACATACCCAAATATGGATTTAATAAATCTAGTTTGCTTCAGGCACACAACCTGAGGTAAAGATGGTGAATCTTCAAATCCAGAGCCTTAGCAATGATTTTGCTAGAGACATTAAGGAGCATGATAGGCCACCAATTGTAGATGTCCTTAGGATCTCTAGGTTTAGGTATGAATTTAATGTTTCTCTTATTGATTATATTACCTAGAGTTTTTTAATGAAAAACCTCAAGATAAAATTTATGTAAATCATGGCCAACATAATCCCAAAGGGCCTTGTAAAACTCACAAGGGAATTCATCAAGAGGGAAAAGAATGACCACAGACACAAGAAAACTCTAGCAGAGCTCATACACCTTCACCTTCACAATCCCTAATTTTTCTTCTTCTTTTTTCTCTACACCTTGTTCCAAACCTCTTCCTGAACATCTAACCATGTGGGTTCACCAAATTCCTCCGTTGTAATGTTACTTCCCTCTGAAGAAGCCACACTCAACCCCTGCAACCATCCACCAAACTCTCCTTTTGGCCCACTACCCTATGCCTCACTAGACTCCCCTTTTGTACCGTTGCCCTGCTCGACTTCGGAGGAATAACCCGCCATAGACACTTGACCTTTTTGCGAGGGTTTACTTGCAGTTGAGATAATTGGGTTATTTTTTTGACAACTAGCCACTAGATCTTCTTTTTCCACTGAATAGTGATGGGGGAAAACCTCTTTCCACCAAGTTGCATGATTAGCCATCTTGCCCTTTGGACAATGCTCAACAATATGACTTGTGTTGAAACAACTATGACAACAGAAAGGTAGTCCTTCATAATCAAGTTAGTGTACCCATTTCCCCCCAAAATATTGCAAATTTACATCCGCAAGTAGATGTTTTCTAATATCTATTTCTACCAAGATATGCACATATGTTGTATGCAAAAAATTGAGTGAACCCTCATCAACTCCTAGAAACTTCCCCAGTGTGTTACCTAAAAATTAAAAATAGGATTCAAACCATAAATGCAAGGGGAGATTTGGAAGTCTTACCTGAATAGGAATCAACCCAAAGGATTCAGTGTTTGGGTTGAAATCTGGGTGCCATGACTTCAACATTAACAAGGGTTTATCCTCCCAACTCCATTGATAATCATAGAGCACAACTTTTCTATATTTTTAATTGTCGAACACTACCAAGAAGAAACCCTTCACATTGGGATAAATTTGTACATATCCTTCCAATATTGGGCTCCAATGCTCTGAAATCGAATTGTGCAAGGCTCGACCAGAAACCCCTGAACCTTCCTATCAGCCCTAGCTTTGTGAAATACTTTTTCGTTCTCCATAATTTTGATGCCAATATCTCCATCCAAGCAGACATAGGGGTTTTCTCCTACACACTATAATGGATTGTTAACCTTTTCCAAGCTCAACACTTGTGATCCTTCCCCCATATGCCATGGTTTCCCTCCATGCTCCTTCCATCCACCATCCCTCCTGGGCATCTTCCTATCAAAATTTGGCATGCATGCCTGATCAAAGGGCACCCCAATGTTATGACTCTAAAGGCCCCTCTAGCTACCATACTATGCTGCCACTAATGCACCCCCATCCAACTTCGAAACAGGCCCTCCATTTCTCACCACCTCTGAAAATGGTCGTCGCCGCCACACACTAGTAGGTTTAGAAAAGTAAAAAAAAAAACCCTCCCACCCCGCTGCAAGAAGCCCTAGGCATGATCATCGCTCACCTTTGGAAATATAAATTTAAAATTATTTCTAATTTGATAAGTTATAATATTATTTAAATATTATATAATAATTTATATATTAAGTAAGCATTATTTATTATAAAATTATATTGTGTACTTAAATTAGTAATTGATAATATGTATCATTTAAATTATATTTAATATTACATAATAATTTATAGATTCATTTAATATTCTTTTAATTATAGAAAAAATATTTATTTTAGTTAAAGTTAAATTTGCAAACAATTATAGATATCATGTGTACACTATTTAAGAGTGATATTTGTATATTCATAATAATTTTCATTTGATTGTATCTTTGAAGATAGACATTTTTATATTGAACATGAAATAGTTTTGGGTGAAATTAGGTTTACTTTTATAGATGTTATGCATTTCTTGTTTCTATGATATGTATTCATACATTTGATATCTACTTTCATTTTATTGTTGTAGTGTCTCAAAAACTAAACATTTCATGTCTATTTTTATTAAACACCCTTATGTTTATGTGAATAATTGTTGTGTACTTGTATATCTAAAAGAATTCAATTGCATATTATCATCTTTTAAGATGATGAAAATATTATTGAAGTTTCTTAGGAATTTTAATCAATTGAGCAATTGTAAAGTATTCTTTTTGAGATTGTTCTAAGACAATTTGTAACTCCATAATTTGGAAGCTCTCTAAATTTTTTTTCTAAAATATAGCTTCCAAGATAATACAGTAGAAAATAAAAAATTCATCTAAATATTTAGTTAATCATTAAGTAGAAGAAAAAAATTGACACAAAAGTATACATCTTAATAGAATTTGAATGCATAATTTGACAAATTAGAAGCTTAATTAAGTCCAATAAACTAAGGGACCCAAACATAGTGTGAAATTGTAAAGGTATACAAATTTTTACACTACAAAAAGAAATAATGAGGTGATATAGAGAGGAATCTCTTTCTCTCTTTATTTATATCCCTCTCTCTCTCTATATATAAATATATATATTCCTCTCTATCCCTATCTCCATATATTTCTCATACACACTCCTTGTTTCTCCCTCCCCATCTCTATCTCTATATCTCTCTCACTCCCTCTCTCATACACACTCCCTCAGTTTCTCCCTCCCTATATATATCTCTATCTCTCCCTCTCTCTCTCTCTCACTATCTCTCTATTACTTGTATCAATATCACCTCCTTTATATGTTACTCTTTCCCCATCTATCTCTATATCTTATTCAGTTCATCTCTCCATCAATATCTCCTTCTCTATATATATATCACTTCATATAACTTTATCTTTTATACCACTTCCTCTTTCCATATCTCTCTACTTTTCCTCTTTCCTACCTATTTCTCCCCCTCCCTCTCCCTATATTTATATATATTTATCTCCATCTCTATCTATCTCCATCTCTATCTATCTCTCCATATCTCTCTTTATCACTCATATACACAAACGCTCCTTATGTATCCCTTCTTATCTCTATCTCTATCTCTATCTTTCCCCCTCTCTATTTCTCTCTCCCTCTATATCTATACCTCTCTCTATCCATTATTTATTTGTGTCACCTTCTTCTCTCTCACTCTTGACCCCTCTATCTTGATTTCCCTATCTCTCCATATCTATCCCTCTCCCTTTCTATCTATATATCATTATCTCTACCTCTACCTCCTCTATTCACTCTATCTCTCCTGCTCTATATATCTATTTCTCTATTAGTATCTCTACCTCTTTCTATCCATATCTCTCTTAATTTTCGTTCAAGTAAGAAAATAGTACATTCCTTCTTTGGGAAAGTAAACTTATTGTGAAGATTTTTTCCATATTTTGTAAACAAGACCCATCATATCATAGATGTGATAAAAGGAAAATCAATATTCTATTGGAATGTAGAAGGTAAAGCTACCTTTCAAGAAATAAAGGAGGTTATCTCTCATTCTCTAGTCTTAGTCTACCCAAAATACACAAAATACTTCATCATGTACAACTATTCCTCAAAGCATACTCTATCTGCCATCTTGATGCAATGAAACAATGAAGGAATTGAATCCCTAATAGATTTTATGAGTTTTCCTTTGATGACTCGTGAACTTAAGCACTCACTAATGGAGAAGCATGCTTATATGTTGTGGTAAAAGTAGCTAAGCACTTCAAGTTTTACATCCTCAACTCCCATGTTATTGAATTGGTGCCTAATTCAAAAATCAAGTCCATCTTGACTCAATAGAAATTTGGGACTAAGAGGGACTTGCAATTGGATTCCCAAGATCCAAGAATATGACATCAAAATTAAGACCACCAAAATATTTTGTGGGAAGGGTTTAAATGTCAGTTGATTGCTAACAACAAACTAGAAGAAATGTGTGTGGATGAAGAAGCAAATATTGAAGAATTTCCTACAGTCTTGTTTGTAAGAACCATAGATGAGTGGTATTATAACATTGCAAACTTCCTCACATATGGAGAATTTCCTAAGCATTTTTCATACAACAGAAAAAGGACAATCAAGGTCAAAGTGGATTTTTTTTTCTTTGGGATAACGATTGGTACAAGAGGCGAATTTACGAAACGTTTCTAAGATGTGTGGACAAAGCACAACAAGGAAATCTGATAGAATCTCTTCATGGTTTAAAAATGTGGGGGAAACTTCTTGGCTCTAGTTATTGCTCACAATATTTTGAGAGAAAATTACTATTATCCCACACTCTTTCAAGATGTGTTCAAGTAGGTGTGTAAAATTGAATTGTGTCAGCAATTTGTGGGGAAACCCAAGTTAGCAACTCTATCCCTCAAGCTAATGGTGATTGAAGAACCCTTTAAACATTGGGGTATTGATTTTATTGGCATAGTTAATCCACCATCAAGTTCAAAACATAGTTATGTCCTCACAGCTACTAATTATTTCACCAACTGGGTGGAAGCCATTTTAGTAAAGCATGCTACTTTAGAAGTGGTGTGCAACTTCCTCAAAGAGAATATCATCTTAAGGTTTGGAATTCCTAACAAGATATAGAAAATAATGCTACTTGTTTTTTATCTAATGAGATAACAGAGTTTTGTTTTGATTATGGAATCACTCTTGCTCACTCTTTTGACTATTACCCTCGAGGGAATGATCAGAGCTGATTCAAGTAACAAGAATCTAGCTACCATAATAAGAAAGTTGGTGGATGAAAACCAGAGGTCCTAGCATAAGGCATTGTATGATGCATCATGGCTTGATTGTATTACCCCTAAATGGGTAATTGACATGTGTATTTTTTATCTCTTGTATAGTTTGAATGCAGAGATACCTATCGCATTGGAGTTTCTTGCCCTAAAATTGGATAAGACAATTGAAGGTGACACTTTTGACAACTTTTTTGATAAGCATATTATGTTTCTTATTCAACTGGATGAAAAACACGTAAAGGTGGTGGATCACATTGTTGAACACCAAATCCAAGTCAAGAAGTTATTTGATAAGAAAGAAAAATCCCAAGATTTACAAATTGGAGATCAATTTATGTAATGGGATAAGAGAAGAGAATGAAAAGGGATGCACAAAAAATTTGATTATTTGTGGAGAAGCCCTTTCAAAATTCACTAACTCTACAATGAGAATAGTTCTCTTCTAGCGTATAAATATGGAACACCTTTTCCTATACCCCACAATAGACAGCATATCAAGTTGTTCGCTCGGTGAAGAAACATATGACTTTCTACATATTTGTATAGTCTTGTGTTTTTTTTTTTTCTTGTTTGTATTTGTCACTTGACTCTATAGCCCAATGGATGGATGCAAGCACGTAGGGTTATGGGATTATTATCCCTTCAATCCTTTTCAAGGATGATCAAGGGAAGATCCCCAATTAGAGTCAGTTTTTATCTTTAAATTTTTCTCACTCAATTTATCAAATAACCCTTATGAAACTTGTTTGTTTCATAGTCAACATACTTTAAGCACGCATATCAAGGTAAATTTTGATAGCTCTTGTGCATAGTCCGACCCCTCAAAAATTTATTATGATTGGGTCATTTTTCTACCTTTTGAAAAATGACAAAAGTTGGATTTTTAAGAGTTGGTGTTTCTCTTGACATGTTTTCTCAAACTGCGTCTTAGGATGTAGTCATGGAGAAATTCTTCATGACTACACTCCTATAGCCACATGTTTGAGCATTGATGTAGTTTAATGCTCATTTTATTAATGGTGTTTAATCCATTTAATTTATTTTTACCTTTTTTTACTTTATTATTTCATGTGTCTTCTACTTTCCTTCTACCATTGTTGAGTTCGTGTTTGATCCTGTGAAATTTTGATTAGATTCAACACTTAGGGTTTCTAGGCATGTTAGTCTTTCATTCTCATTTTTCATCTCTTTTTCTTTCTCATTTTTGCACATTATTTTGGTTTAAATGTCATTTGTTTTTATGGTTTTTGTTTAAGTTTCATTGTTTTGGTTTTTTTGCAGGTTGTAGTTTGTTTGTTTGAGTTTTGTTACCCACTTGCCCCTCATTTTTTAATTTTCTTTAGCTTTTTTTTGTATGTGTCAGTGTTTGTGTGTTTCTCTATGGGGTTTTGGTTTCTTTAGTTACCAATGCACCATTCCACAATAGATGGGTGTTGTCAAGGAATAAAACCTTGAATAACATCCTACCACCAAATTTTATCTTGCACTCCCCTACAAACAGTCATAAACCACCTTTTTCACCTTTTGTAAAACCTTGCTCGATTTTTGTTTAGAGTTTTCATTCAAGGATTAATCCCTAATCAGCATCCATATGCAAACCTCGGGTATCCACTTTGTGTGAAACTCCAAAAGGTGTTTCTCAAGGTAAATTCCTTGGACAACACACACCTTAACATTTGTCTTAGTGTATTGGTCACAGAATGTTCCCTAACCAACACTTATGAACCCACTGTTCACATCCATCTTATGTAGACCGACTACAAAACATTTCGTTCGGGGAATTTTCCTCAAGTGACATCATATTTCATCTCACAAGTGTAGCTCAAGTGATTTTCCCCAGATGACACTCTACATGGAAATCCCTTACACTTTGAGAAAAATTCCCTGAAATGCATCCAGATGATCTACCCTATGCACTTCGGGGAATCTTTCTCAAAGTGCATACCTTTTCACATACTTAGTGTAGGTCAGATAATTTTCCCCTACCTACACCAAGACATTTTATCCAACATAGATGTAGATAGGGGAAATTCTTTGACCTGCATTTTCCCATTGATCTACCTTGTATAGTTCAAATAAAATTATTTGGACTACACCAGTATACCTACCCTCATGCAGAGGTAGAGAATTTTTTCACCCCTGCATCCCAAGTTGAATTCCCCATGTACTTTAGAGAATTTTATTTGAACTACACACCAACATACTAGGCATGTAGAGGTGCAAATTTTTCCACAACTGCATGGTAACTTCAATTTTTTCCTAACACAAGAGATTACTATTTTTCACAATTTATTCACTAATGATTGATTTGTCTTCAAAGAAAAATAATATAAAATATAACTATTAGGGTGTTATTCCAATGACTTCAATAGAATCTAATGATGATAAATTAAAGATATAATAAAATTGTTCATGTTGACATGTCTGAATTCTTGGAAAGGGTAAACAAGCAACTAGTTGATTCAAGCATGAAGTGTGGTCTTAAGAGCAGTATTCACTTGGTTTCCTCATTTCTGTTATTAGACCACAATCGTAAAAAAAATTTAGCAACAATGACATATTTCAACAAGGAAACTAGAGCATCATAGATGCAGATAGGAAAGTGATAATAAGGCTAGAGGAAGAGTTCTTTGACAAAAAATTTAGGTACCTGAGCATTGATAATTATGTTGACCTCACCATGGAGGCATCACAAACCTTTATGGTAACAATTCTAATAAGTGTAAAACAACCATCAACACCCAATGGCTAAAGACTGTTAGGCCTACCATTGCAAGGTGGCCTAAGAATCTTCACCATAATGAGTTCATCGAGGAGGTGAATGACCAAATAAACACTTTCCAAGAATGGGTGTACCATTATATCTATTTCATAAAATAAGGGTCAATATAAAATGTTTTGGGGAAAGCAAATCAGTGATGCTATTTGTGAACAAATTTCCAAGGTATCTACTTCATTGAAGTTTTACATGAATTTGTATTTGGTATATGTTGATTCCTCTATGATAAATTTTCTAGGATTGTATTCAAAAGGTGATAGGAGAAAGGTTCTTATATATGAATATTATTCTCAATTGAATTTGAAGAAAATCATCAGACATTTAGGAGAGTTAATGATGCCTTTTCCTATTCCTACATGTGCATGTTTGAAAGGAACTTGAGAAGAAAAGATTTTCAGATGAAGCATGGGAACTTGTTAAAAAAAATTATTGCATGTTCTTACAATTTCCTACCTCACATACATCAAGGTTGGCTACTTTGATGGGTATCCATATATGCTACCTAAATATCCTAGTGATAAAATTGTACTCATTGAATTATGCAGGAAGATTATCATAGTACATAGAAAGTAGGTTGAATAACATAAAGTTAGATTCAAGTTTCCTTTGACCATTGGTAGGTATTATATCACTACTCCCCACAGAGCCAAAGCCATGGAGACTAAGATGCAATGGGTAACAATGAAGAATCACAAAAGAGGAATGAATTTGAATATAGGGGAATGAAAGATAAGCTTACAAAAATCTACACCCATGTTCACAGAATTGAGGACATATGGGTTGAGTGTAGAAATAATTTTAGGATGTGAGGAGATAGACTACAGTCAGCTTAACTTAGAGAAAATCAAAAAAATTGATATTGCAATCATTCCTAATGATATGGAAGAAGAAGATGACATTTTGGATCTTGCATACAAGGAGAACAAGATTGTTGATACTCATTTTTTGCCAAACCAATTGTCTAAAAAATAAATTATTTCAACAAGAGAGAGGTTCCAACCTACTCTTTCAAATATCGATGTTTGGATGTAGAATAAAGGAATTAGGTTGAAATAATTTAAAACAAGATTATATGAGGAGAGTATTGAAAGGCCTGTTGGTAAGAAAGGAGAATTAAGTAAAAATAATAAGGATGATACTCCAACCAATAGCAAGGCACCTAAATTTATTTTCAAAATTAAGGAGACAAGAGTAAGGAAAAAGAAGGGAGATCAACTCAAGTTGAGGAATAGGAAGAAGAGAATCCATCTGAAGAATCACAAGAATCTCTTGTCACTTCTTAGTCAAAGTCTACACTAGAAGATTCTCCCACTTCTTCTTCTCCCATAACTACTATGGTAACAGTCCTACCCCTCCTATTGTTTCAAGTGTATGGTCTATGTCTAATGTTTCCACTATTCCTATTACTCCTACTATGTTTTTACAGTCAATTCATTTATTGCCCTCTAGTGGGCCCATTTTTTAAAGTCCTCGAGGTAATATTGAGAATGTTTTTGTAAGGAAGCTAAGGTAGACGAACAGCTTCCTACACTAATCTTGAGAGGATAATAATGCAAAAAAAATACATATATTTAATAGTTATAGATACTTAAATAGAAATAGACATAAATATCATGCATACCACAACACAACGATTTACGTGGGGAAAACCCTTTCGGGAGAAAAACCCCACACTAAAAGCCACCCAATATATTTTTTACAAATCACAAATATTGCAATATACTTGCAGAGCAAGCTTCTCATAGGAGTATCACAAACTAGAAACCTAGAGGAAACATTACCACTATCAAATCCTCAGAATACATCGCAATAAACAGTCATAATACAATGCCCTCATAAAATAGGGTTTCCTTCTAGGGAAATTCAAGCTAATAAAATATCGACCATCAAATATGAGATATAATGATGAATGATCCAGATTTACAATAATAAAATGTAAATAAAATTTTCCTTTTGGGAGCACTACCCTCAATTCCCCACCGAGGCATGCTACCCTTGGAACCCCAGCCAGGGGGTTGATCCCTCGAGACCCCTCATAGGGAGGAAACCCCTTGTGACCCCTCATAGGGAGGAAACCCCCTGTGACCCCTCATTGTGGACGTATCAATAGTACTTTATGTATCAATAGTACCTTATATAGTTGCAATGTTGAGACACCTTTACTCAATATTTTTGGCCCTCTTTCTTCAATTCCCAGTCTATCTAATGTGACCTCACCAATTCTTGACACATTTATCTAGATTGACTTTGATAAGTTCATGGATACATCTACACCTCAGGTGTTAGGTATGATGATCCTGTAGTATAGGAAAATGCATACCCTTGCACTTTCACACTTCTTTGGTCCCACCTTGCTTTATTTATCTTTATTTATGTCTTAATTGGTCCTATTTCAATCCACAAGCCTAATAAATTATATCTTTTTATGGTTAATCCCGACAAACATCAAAGGATAAATGATAATTTAATAATTTTGGTTGTGTGTCCCTAATTTTTGGGTGAGGACTAAGATGCCACCTAGGGTGTCTTTTTCCCCCAAGGATTTTGGGACCTTGATTTAAATTTGCCTTAAAGGGGCCCCTTTTTGGAATTTGTGCCCGAAGTTTTAAGCCTTGAGACTAAGATGCCACCTAGGGTGTCTTAGTCTCCCTCAAGTTATTTTTGGATTTAATTTCAAATCTTAGTGAGATTTAACCTCCTTTAATTAATGATTTGATATGTTGGCTTGGTGTGGTGTAATTTTAGGATATTAAGCATAGATAAGTATAAATACAAGGTTATTTCACTCATATTCATCCTAGAAACTCTAAGTATTCATTCATAATAGAGAATTTGAGTTAAAAAGAGCATTCAAGAGTAATTCATCAAGAATTTGGAGCCACCATCAAGATTCAAGCATCATGTCAAATATATTCTTGCATCTTGTGTATTTTTGAGCTAACATTTGTGATGTAGGATTTTGATTCAAGAAAGCAATTCAAGTCAAGATCTATCAAGCATTCATTTGATTCAAGATCTACATTCAAGCTAGCCACTTCATACAAGTTTGCAGATTTCATGACAAGGGTTCGGTGAGTTTCAACATAGCATTTTGTTCATTCATCATTTACCTCCATTATTTCATTTCCTTCCAAGGTTTGATTACCAACAAGGGGTTTGACCAAGGCAAACCCCCATTTACTAAAAATCAACAATTTTTTCCTCTCTTGTGTGTTTATGTTTTCAGATTTAGGTTCAAGACTTGAAGATCATTTGAACTACAAAGTTGAAAAGTTGCATAGAAAAGTTGTCATCTTCATGAAAAATCACCTACAAACTAGATCTGGAAGCTTCAGGACATAATATCTAAGAAGAAAGAAGTGTAGACATTGAGCCTCAAGATCAGATTCAGAGATTTCAAAAATTTAGATCAGGACTAAGACTATAGTAAGGGTGTCTTAGTCCTCCCAAGGGTATTTTGCAAAGATTATTTTAGATTATTTTTCGATATCCGAAGATTTTGTATCTTCCTCAAAAAATAGCAACAGGACTAAGACAACAGTAAGTGTGTCTTAGTCCTCCCTAGCATATTTTGACAACATTTTTGCATTTCCATAATCCTCATCATATTTCCAGACTTCCCAGGTACACACATCCTAACTTGTTGTTACTTAATTTTGTCATTTGCATCCATCATTTGACTTGAATTACTAGGTTTTGTGAGTTGAATATTAAGTTGTATTTTTCAAGGTTTTGCTTGGTGGTGAACCCTTCAAAGCCTAAAGAACCCCCACCTAGGTCTTCCTTGTTGATAGTTGACTCACCTTTGTGTTGATAGTCAATCCAATTTGGAATCCTAGGGCATTATTGAATGATAAGTGGAAAGTGGTGCTATATGACCTAGGCTATAAAGCACACATTTTTCATCTTATTCATTTAGGTGAACCTGACATTTTTTAACATTCATTTTTTGATTTGGAGTTCATTAATGTCTTAGATCTAGGTTGCATTTATTCTTGCATTGCATCTTGCATTATGGAAATTACATCTAGGGTTTCTTATATTTACATTAGTGGAAGTGCATATAGGTTGCATTTTTGCTTTCTTGCATCAATTTATCTCATTGAAAAACTAAAAAGTGCATTGTCAATCATCCTAATTTCATTTAAGAACATTGTAATTGTATTCAAAATTGAAAAAATTGCATTGAAATTTTTATTTAATATCTTGTCATTAGTCACTTTTTATTGCATTCATTTGCACAATTTTGTGTTCCCAAACATCAAGCGTCTTAGTCCCCCTATGGGATTTTGGCTCAAAACCCTGTTTGAGTTGTTTGCATTTTGTTCAAGTTTCTAGAACCTCAAAATTTCTCCAGTAGGACCAATATTCCCTTACTAGCGTCTTAGTCCCTGATGATTTGACTTTGCAATTTTTCAGGGTTTGAAATTGCTTTTTTGTGCTTCTAATGGTTGCTTTCAATTTTCTAATACAATTTGTAGAGTTACTATTATTTCAATTTCTTTCATTTCAAGTGTAATTGTAAGCATAGGATATTATGTTCATTGCACTTTCTTTGGTTTATCCCTTGCATTAGTTGTACTACTTGGTTTCCTACTACTAATATTGTGATGAGACGAAGTGCAAGACTCGTGGCATCCCACGATCAAAGACTCATTGTGGATCTTGAGTTATCCAGCTCTCCTACTTCTAGTGTTGGTACTAGTTCACTAAGTATGGAATATACCTTTGATACCTCTTTTTCTATTCCTACCTTACCTACAAGTGACATGCCAACTCTTCAAGCAGTGGTTCATCATATCCCTCAAGAAAAAATTATGAAAATGCACGAAGACTTAAACCATTTACAAGATATCATGAGTATTGAAAACATTTCCAACAATGTTATACCTACCATAGATAGTACTCACCGCATGATGGAAAGTGATGAAGGAATAGAAGTTGTGTGAAGTTGTGTGTAACATAGCTGAAATATTTGGAAAATATCTTCCTTCCACCACCAATGGTGCTCAAACCTCAAACAATGTGCAAAACTAGGGTGGAATTCAAATTCCTCCCCCTTCAACCATAACCTCCATTCCCACCTATACAAATCCTCAAGTGACCACAATGATTCAACCAACTAGAAATGTCCTTCCTAACATTTCCACTAGTGCTCCTTATACCTATGTGGCATCTAACCTTATATCTCCTCCCACAAGCTGTCCATTCACTTGTCCTTCCAACACATACACACCACCACCATATTCACATCCATCTCAAAATAAAAATAATGACCTTATCCTTAACCATCTTTTACAAATCCTTTCATCCATTCAATGCCAAGTTTAGACCATAAATCAAAATCAAAATGGTCCACCTTCATTCTATGTCAAAAGAAACCCACTATCATTGAAGATATTAAGAACTTCAGCGCCACAAGTTATAGAGATCCATAGATTTGAGAAATATGGAGGAAAGAGAGATCCTACTAATCATGTTGATGCTTTTATTACTTTATGTGGTGACTTTATCCTTGAGGACAAACTTTTGCCTAATATTTTTCCCCAATCCTTGAAGGATGTTTCCTTGGATTGGTTTTCTACATTACCGAATAACTCAATTCTTTCATTTAATGAACTTTTTGAAGCCTTTATTAACCATTTCCAATTGCATATGGTTCCTCAAATGACAATATCTGATTTGATGAGATGTAAGAAAAATGAGGGTGAAAAAGTCACTAACTTTATTTCACGTTACCAATCGCTTTATTCCCAAATTAGTGAGAAGATTCCCAATTCTCACCTTCAAAAGATATTCATAGAAAATTTGCAAAGATATGAGACAAGCTTACCATGATTAAATTCCCTTCCTTCATGCACTTATGCACTACTCTTTGAGATTATCAGAATTTTGTAGGTAATTGTGAATCAAAAACCACCTCTACCCACCCTTACAAGTTTGAATATTCAAACCAAAACACCTACCAGCCTTTCAAAAGACAAAATAAAACTCTCCTTCAACTAAATTCTACCTCTTAACCTACGCAACAAGTTGATACTTAAGTAGCTCCTATAAAGAAGAGTAATCCTTATATCTTTGGGGATACGTAAAGATAATTTACTCCCTTATTTGACACACTTCAAAATATCATGACTCAACTAATAAATAAAAACATGCTTACCTTACCTCTTCTTCAACCTCTTGATCCTAGCAATCCATTACCTCTGAGATTTAGATATAATGCCTATTGTGCTTATCACCAAAAAAAAAGGACATGATATAGAGCATTGCAAGCGTCTTAAACATCTTTTGCAAGACCTTATTGATTCTAATCATATCCAAATTGGAGGTGTGAATGAAAAAGGTAATAAATCTATAGCTCCTCCTAACCAAAACTTTCAAATATTTACCAATCCCATTCCTAACCATAATATTTCATTTGTTAAGGCTAGTGAAACTAAGCCGATCTGATGAGCGTTGACATAATCGATGCTAACATGAACAATAATGAACAAAATCCTATGGATACTAATGACCAAATTCATATTAATAAAATGATAGGAGTGATTGACATCGAGCCTCGTAAACAGAAAACCATAATGCCCATTAACATTACTCTCTCTTCAAAAGAAACAATCAAAAATACACCTGATGGTCCTCTTTACATAGCTGACAAAATCAATGACATGCCAACTCCTAGGATTTTAATTGATCCCATATATGGAGAGAATGTGATCACAAAATAACTCTTATATCTACATGAACTTATTCAACATAGATATGATAAACCAAAAGCATGGATTAAAATACATGATGGTTTTTATTGTGCTACGATGGGCTTGATCACACTCTCTTTACAAGTAGGCCCAAAAAAATCAAATGTATGATTCTCTATCATCTCTAATTCAGATCAATTTCATGTGAAGTTAGGCTACAAATGGCTTCACTCCATGAATGTGGTATCATCCACTATCGATAAGTGCTTAAAGTTTCTAAACGGAAATGAAACATTCACTATGAACCATAGTGGCTTTAGACCTCTGTCTTCTCATGGAATTTTTTACTTAAAATATTTTTGGCTTGAGCCCATGGAGCCTATACGACCTCGTGAGCACTTACTTTTCCTATTCTACCAAAATTTCAAATTAAAATGGATAGCCAAGTTATCCCTTGAAAATTTTCCTTCACCCATGATTGAACCTCTACCCCTTGAAGAAAACAATATTGAGCTTAAATCCCTTCCAACTAACCAAGACCCATACATAAAACATCAATTTCCTATTTCCTACAAAAGGCAAGAGAAAACCAAAAAATTCCTAATCTGCCTCCTAAGAAAATTTATAAAGCCAAAGAGAAAGAGGTTGAACAACAAGAAGAAAAGAAACCTATGTTTGAAAAACCTTCTCCTACACAACCAAGACCAATGCCTCCTCCATTACCAGAACTGATAGATCCTATGTTTCCAACACAACCAAGACCAATGCCTTCTATGGATATTATTATTCATCCTCCTGTTATGGTCAACTTGGATGACAATGAAGAAACCACTAAAATTGATGAGCAAGTGCATAATGAGTTGAATTTTTTATTTTCCTCTTCTATGATCTTAGACGATAACAACTATGATGATCCTCCTAAACCAAGTGATGCACCACATGTTGAACCTAGTGATTTTCCTAGTACAACACTTTTTTTGTCCCTCTTTCCATTGATCTACATTTTTCATATACTAAACAATACTACGATGCAAATGAATTTTTGGGTGGTTGACTCACATGTGCTTTACTAGTCTTTTTTCTTTCATTTTTTTCCTTTTGGTTGATTGCACATGTGTAATGTGATCTTCCATGAAGGTTTGTTTGATTCTCTCTCTTTGTGCATTCCTCTAGTTGTACCTACATTCTTCTATATGTCGTAAGCTCTTTCCTTTTCATTTTTTTACCTTTCATTTATATTTTTGTCTTGTGTTTTCCTTTTGGGGATGACGCAAGTTGTCGAGACTCCCTATGTCTCTTCCATGTTGACCCAAAAGATTTTGTATCTTGCATTTACCTTTCATTTTCATTTTTGTGTAGTTCTTTCCTTTTGGGGATGGTGTAAGGTGTCGAGACACCCTATTTCTCTTCCATGTTGACCCAAAAGGTTTTTCTTTGTTTTCACTCTCTTTGTGTCATTCTTCCAGATCTATGTGTATCTGGGGAATGATGACAGTTTTGAGCTCTCTAATATCATTGCAGTAAAGACAAATATTGACCGAGCGATTCCATAGATCCCTTATGTGTTTCTAGGGGGAAACCCTCTCTTCCTTTTCCTTTTTCATGTTTGTTTACTTTAAATTAATTTCTCACAGCATGGTTTTTAGGAATTTCTTTAAAGTAGGGGCATAAATTAGCATTACATTGGCATTATTTTGGCATGATTTCATTTTCATTTTTCATGTTCCTTGATGTGGTTTTCTTATTTCATGCGATGTTTTTTTCTCTTTGTGGTGACATTGGGAGTAATGTCCTTCAAGAGCTTGATCTATCTTAGCATATTGTATTCCTCTCAGTGGTGATGCAACATACTACATTACCTAAGTTATGAATCTCTTATCCTTTGATTGGTCCTCTCTTGGAGACATTAGGAATTATTTACCCTAAGGTTAAGACCTGGCATGAACTAAGAAAAACCCCTTAGTACATCCATCTTTCTTATTGTGTTGCATTTTTGTACCTTATTAAATTCATGGAGGTTTGGCTTTGATATGGTTCCTAAGGGCTCACCTAGTGTACAAATAGCTTCACTAACCCTTATGAGTGTGCATTTTCTCTTTGTACCTTATTGAATTCATTGAGGTATGGCTTTGATATGGTTCCTTGAGGCTCACCTAGTGAAAAAATAGCTTCACTAGCCCTTGTGAGTGAGCATTTTATTTTTGTACTTATCATAGCAATGGGGGTATGACTTTGATATGGAACTCTTGGGGCTCACCTAGTGGACAAATAGCTTCACTAGCCCTTGTGAGCATGTGTTTTGTTTGCATAGCAGACAGCATGTTCCACTTGTAAACCCTTTTTGGACAAACATCATAGACCCGATCCACAATTCATTAGACGGCTAGTCAAAGCTTGATCTGTTGTAATTTTATTTTTCATTTTTCCCTTTTCTATCTTTGATAGTGTATGTTTGTGATCTGGTTATGGCTTCATATATCATCTGCAAGTGTGTTCCTTTGTGCCTATGTTGGTCTATCATAGGAACTTGATCCTGGGGCTTGGCCACCCTCTTGGTTATTATCATCCTATCTCACTAACATTTGTACATTTGAACCCCTCTTGATTGTGTGGTTGGATACTTTAGTGTGAGTTTGAAGCAAGTTCATCCTCTCACTAAAGTGGGGGCTAAATGAAGTATATTTTCACACTTGTTTGGGCCCACCTTACTTTATTTATCTTTATTTATGTCTTAATTGGTTCTATTTTGCATCCACAATCCTAATAAATTATATCTTTTTATGGCTAATCCCAAGAAACATCAAAGGATAAATGATAATTTAATAATTTTGGCTATGTGTCCTTTATTTTTGGGTTGAGACTAAGATGCCACCTAGGGCGTCTTTGTCCCCCAAGGATCTTGGCACCCTGATTTTAAATGTGCCTTAAAGGGGCCCCCTTTTTTGAATCGGTGACATGAGTTTTAAGCCTCAAGATTAAGATGCAACCTAGGGCATCTTAGTCCCCCTCAAGTTATTTTTTGTATTTAATTTCAAATCTTGGCAAGATTTAGCCTCCTTTAATTAATGATTTCATATGTCATCTTGTTGTGGTGTAATTTCAGGATATTAAGCATAGATAAGTATAAATACAAATTTCATTCATTCATTTTCATCCTAGAAACTTGAGTATTCATTCATAATAGAACATTTGAGTTCACAAGAGCATTCAAGAGAAATTCATCAAGCATTTGGAGCCATCATCAAGATTCAAGCATCATGTCAAAGATATTCTTGCATCATGTGTTTTTTTGGGCTAACATGTGTGATGCAAGGTTTTGATTCAAGCAAGAAATTTAAGTCAAGATCTATCAAGCATTCCTTTGATTCAAGATCTACATTCAAGCTAGCCATTTCATAGAAGTTTGTAGATTTCATAACAAGGGTTTGGTGAGTTGCAACATAGCACTTTTTTCATTCATCATTTCCCTCCATTATTTCATTTCCTTCCAAGTTTTGATTACCAACAAGGGGTTTGACCAAGGAAAACCCCCATTTACTAACAATCAACAAGTTTTTCCTCTCTTGTGTGTTTATGTTTGCAGATTTAGATTGAAGACTTGAATATCATTTGAAGTGCAAATTTGTAAAGTTGTAAATTTACATAAAAAAGTTGTCATCTTCAAGAAAACTCACATACAGACTAGATCTGGAAGTTTCAAGACCTAAGATCTAAGAAGAAGTGGAAAAATTGAGCCTTGAGATCACATTTAGATATTTGTAAAATTCAGATCGGGACTACGACAACAGTAACGATGTCTTAGTCCTCCCAAGGGTATTTTGTAGATATTCTTTTAGACTCTATTTCAACATCCAAAGACTCTGCATCTGCCCCAAAAAATAGTAGCGAGACTAAGAAAACAGTAAGGGCATCTTAGTCCTCCCTAGCATATTTTGATAACATTTTTGCATTTCCAGACTTCTTAGGTACACACATCCTAACTTGATGTTACTTAATTTTTTCATTTACATCCATTATTTGACTTGCATTACTAGGTTTTGTGAGTTAAATGCTAAGTTGTAATTTCCAATCTCTTTCTTGGTGGTGAACCCTTCAAATCCTAAAGAACCCCCCCCCCCTTAGGTCTTCCTTGTTGAGAATTGACTCATCTTTGTGTTGATAGTCAATCCAATTTGGGATCCTAGGGCAGTATTGAATGATAAGTGGAGAAAAGTGGTGTTATATGACCTAGGCTATAAAACACACATTTTTCACCTTATTTGGATCCCTAATGTAATGTTGACCCAAACTCCACCTATTTTGACTACCATTATTATAGAATCAAATCCCCCATCCATAAAAAAATTTGTAGCAAGCATAGAATGGGATTCTTCCACACTTCCTCCTTGGTTGATTTCACAAACACCCAAGAGGAAGAAACAATTTGTCTCTCCTAATGACTTTGATTTTGGCCAACTTGTTCTGACAAAGACCAAGACTACAAAGAAGGCCAAAACTCTTTCAAGGGTGATGGTTAACAAGTCAAGTAATAAGTATGTCGAAGTGTCATAGCCTCCATCAAACAAAAATGTTGAAGAAGTGGAAGGTTTTGACTATGTGATCACTAGAATTGAGCTTGGAAAGAAAACTCATGAAAGTGATGACAAGGAGGATTTGCATGTAGCAATGGCTTCTTTGATTGAGAAATATGATAGAGAAAATTTTCAAGGATCAACTGAAGTTCAACGTGGAACAAATCACTTTCTTACTTCAGAAGATAACTCAATCTACCTATTACAACAAGTGTGGATGATGTTTCCAATCTAAAAGGTTGAAAGGATTGATGAAAAAGGCAGGCTTTTCAATGCATGGATAGATAGGATAATGGCACAAGGCACTCAATTATTGAAGTCTTCCATTGAGTTTATCGACAATATGGAAATTGTTAAAGTCATAATCGAACCAAACACTTGATGTATTATCTCATAATTTGAAATTGATAGAGAAAAAGCTTGAAGCTTGGACCAAGTTGAGAGATTTCAAGCTAGATGTGTTGGTGGAAAATTGGGTGATCCCCATAATAAAGATGTTTGTTGCATTTCGAGAAGAAACAAAACATAAGATAGATGTCATCAATGAATTAATAAAATATTTGTAAAAGGCTTAGAAGATAATAAATTATAGAGGATCAAATATCATTATCAAGATTAGGGAACTTCCTTTTAAATACTTTTTGGCCATTTAGTGCAAGTGTTTTCCCTGATTTTCAGAGTTCGACACGTTTGACCTTAAAATTTGAAGCACTTAGAGATGGAATCTTGGAAAAAGCCACTAATCATAAAATGTAGTACTCAGAGTCTAGTTTCCAAATATGTAATTTATTTCAATACCGAGATGATACAAATTGGTTTTCAATAGGCATTTCTAAAAACCACTATTTAAAAGTCATTTATTTTTACCATACCATGCACATGGACGTGATCCATATTTTGACCTAAATAATCATATTTTTCTAAATCCTTTTGGGAAAAGATTTGTAACTCAATGAAGCATGATTTCCATATTTTTTGTAATTTTGTATTGAATTTTTTTTATTTTTTTTTTACTGGCCATATTTGATGTTTAAAAAAAAATTCATGTATGTCACACATGAGATAACCTAAACTTATGATTTTTTTAATTTTTTTTAAATTGAAAAGAATTGTTTGAAGTGTACACTTTCATGCAATCCGTTCACAAAAATTTTATGTTGAAAAAAAGTTATTAAAATACTAAAAAACCATGATAATTCAAGTTTATGGACATGTTCAATCAAAAATTAAATGAAAAAATATACACTGTCTAATCTATAATGGGTTTTAATTTCGTTGAAAAAATCTGCAAAAAAAAGCCTTCAAACATATGCCCAAAGTCAATATTTTTTATGACATTTCTAGGACCTTCAACTTACAGGTCAAACTAGGTCTATGGCATAGGTTCAGACCCCCAAACCTTTTCCCGAACGTGTCAACAAAGAAAAAACCCGGCCTACATTTCAAATTTTAAAAAATGGGATCTCGTTATTTCCAATTAACCCATTGAAAACGCAACAATATCCCATCTAATAAACAATATCCCATTTATTAGTGGATCCGTTGAAAATGGAATGGAATATCATTTAATAAAAAGGATCTTGAGTTATTTTTTATCATTATTTTTTATTTTATTGTCAAAAAGGGGCATCTTGGGTCTGAGAATCATTGTGTACGGCTGACTACGACATATTCCCTATTTTCTATCACCTTTTGTCTTGTTGAAGCTCTTCAAGTTGGGATTTTTTTCAATTTTGAAAGAAGGCATCATTGGGACACTGCAACAAAAGAATTTTGTTGAATTACTACTTTCTTTCAAAGGAGGAAGAGGATTTTAGTTTAATTGCTACTTTTTTGAAGGAGGAAGAGGATTTTTGTTCAATTGCTACTTGTTTGAAAGTGGAAGAGTTAATTTTCTCAATTGGTACTTGTTTGAAGGAGGAAGAGGAATTTTTTGAACAATTGAGCTACTTGTTTGAAGGAGGAACAAAAAAGGAAGACTCTCAAGTTTTTGGCATTCATTTGCTTATACTTTAAAAAAAATCAATCATGGGATGACAATGTCGAAATAAGAGGAAAGATAGGAAGGTATTGACCCCTAAAGAAATTCAAGCAAAGAGAGAGAAGGAGAAACAAATAAAAAGAGAAATGCGAATGAGAATTCAAATAATGAATGATGTTGAAGCATCCAATTCCACAACTATTGAAAATAAAAACATTGAGGAGACCATGGAAGTATACATTGTAAACTTGCAAGAGGTGAATGTTGAAACTAATACAAATATACAAACTACTCCTGGTATGTCTTCAAATATCCCTTCCAATGCTATGGAGAATGTTTCAATAGGCACAATTCTAGGTACGTCTTCAAATCCACCTTTGAGCCTCATGGAAATGGTGTTTATTAGAGATTTTAAAAATGTTGGATATCACAGTGTTGACATTAATAATATTCGTAGAGTTCAATATTTGAGTAAAATTGTTGTTGAAAATGAAAATGAAAAACGTTTTGTTGTTGAAAATGAAAATGAAAATCCTCTTAATGAAAATTAATATGAAAACCATTTTGTTATTGAAAATGAAAATGAAAATAAAAATGAAGATGAAGATGAAAATGAAAATGAAGATGAAGATGAAGATGAAGATGAAGATGAAAATGAAAATAAAGATGAGAATGAAAATGAAAATGAAAATGAAGATGAGAATGAAAATGAAAATGAAGATGAAAATGAAAATTAAGATGAAAATGAAGATGAAAATGAAAACTGTTTTGAATACATGTTTTTAAAAATTGAAAGTGATGTTTTGGATAATCTTCTTGGTAATATTTCTTGGAGAAAAATAAGAACACATGTTGATAGATTATACAATCAATTTTTTTATCATAAATTTGTTTTAGTTCAATGTCAACTAATGATGCAATTAATGAGAATGCGAAAAATGAGAAAAGTAATGAAAAATTTAGGAATTTTTGTTAAACAAAGAATAAAAGATCAATCAGTAAAACATGTTATGTCTACTATTTCTAGTGCCATTCAGTCTATTGGAAAAGGTAGTAGATCTAAAAATAAGAATGCAGCAAGAAGAGCTATAACAACTGCTATAGTTAATAAAGCAACTTTGAATAAAAGAATGGTAAGCAATATTAGTGAAGTTTTAAAAATACATCCTAAAAAATTTCTAAGAGTGGCCAAAAGAAGAGAAAGTATAGAAAATGATCCTATCAACCAATGTTGGAGTTCCAGTGGTCAACTCCTGAGGTTTGATATGAAATTGAATGTTGAAATTAAATCTTCGATTAAAAGATATTGGCATGATAATACTAGGGTATCATCTAATGCTAGAGATGTTTTAAAACTAAGGGTGGGGTTCAAAGTTCGTGATCCTCATCCAAAACACCTATTAGATACAACATAAACTAAAGTTTATAGTAAATTTTGTGGTGATTTAGTGTTACTTGGTAATATTAAAATAAGTCAAAGGTCTTTTAAAAAATGTAAACCTTGGTATGTAAAAATTAATAAGCAACGAATATCTTTTTGTTGTAAAACATATGCTCAATTTCATTATTTTTATGATATTTTTCAATATATACATTGTACTTTGCATACTAACATGATTGTGCAAGAATGTGGTATTAATATGCCACTTGAAACAATAAGGGATTTTTATATTAAGTTTTTTTTGTGAAAGATCTAATGGAAACTTATTTTATTTATGTTCTTGTATTTCTAGACAATGCACTAGTTGTGGAAATCTTTCATTCTTAAGAGTTTGCATGCATGAAAGTGTTGATAATGATTTTGGAAAACAATTAGAGGACGTTAAAGTATTTAGGAATGTTAACTATTCTCTAAAAGATGGAAATATTGGAAAGCGTTGTGATTTAGATATAGAAAAATGTTTATGTGCATGCATTCATATTAGAATTTAATAATAATATTTTACCAAAATATGTCATGCACTCTCAACATGCTCAATGGCTTGATGGCCAATTTTGCACATGTAGAAACACATTTCCAATTGGTACTATACTTTCAATGATTGATTTTGCGAAAAATTATACTATAGATCTGCAAGAGGAAATTTAATCACAATATTATAATTCAATGCAAGTAGCTATGTTTTTACATATTGTTTATAGACATGCAAATGATAACACAGAGGATGATAGAATTTTTTTGAGGAAATATCATTTTTATTTTCAAAGTGACAAGCAGTTACACTCGTCAGAGTTTGTTAAATACTATTTCAATATATTTTATAGAAATTTAAGAGAAAGATGAATCGAGATGACAAAACACCTTATATGGTCATATAATTGTACATGGAAGTTTAAGAATGCTTGAATGTTCTATTGGTTAAGTAGGGTTCGCAAGGAAGTTAATTTCGAACATATATGGAGTTATTTATAAGCTAGGCATTGTAAAGGAGAAGATGATGGAGCCAGTGCATGTGTCAAAAGAATTCTTGCTAGAGAACAATTGAAATTTGATGATGCAGTAAAATTTAAAGATGCACATGGGATTCTAGATTGGTGAAATACAATATTATCTGCACCTGGTCCAAGTGAGTACTCTACAATTCGTTGATTCTTTTGGTTTGTTGAAGAAGAGAACATTCTACCTAGAGTTGACTATGAGACAATCAATGGATCTACCAAATGGCATTCATTTAGGAATTTTACAGTAGGTACATGGACTATCTAGATAAGGGATCTTGCATGTTTTTGTCAATTTTGTATCTGAGGAGATTGGGAAGCATGTGAAAATATAGAATGGGTTGAAGAGTGGGAGCAAAGATCATTGACACCTGCACAAGCACACGATCAATATGAAAGAACTATTGAAGAAAATGATCAAGTGTTTGCATTTGAAGACTATGACTATGTTTCAGACCTTGTACAAGAAGGTAATTTAATTCAATTTATTTCACTTTATTAAGTTATTTTGTAGTACTAAATTATTTATATGGATATGCATAAGTTATTAAATCAAATTTTCTTTGCAGGACATGGGTATGATGTTGTTGCACCTGAGGGGAATAAAGAGGAAACATAATATTGGTTGGCTCGTTGTGTGGAGAGTAAACATAAGTTAATAACACATTGAAAAGATGTGATGGTTATCATTATCCAACAATTATGGTGATCCCCTTAAGCAAATTTTTATAACAAATTTTTGATCCCCTTAAGAAAATTTTTAGAACAAGTCTTTGATCCCCTTAAGAAAATTTTGAGAACTTATTTGATGATGGTTTTCATATTTTCCAATAGGATCAGTGGTGGTTGTTGGAACTTGGCTACAAAAATACCTAATAACAAAGAATGGTCTACTTGCATTCGAAGATTGTGAAACACATAAAAAGATTATACACTATTTACATTTGGTGGTGGCAAGAAATATAAAACTAGATTGATATCATGGCAGACCTACAAATAAAGTGTTATGGAAAATTTATATGGAAGAGCATCAGACAATCATAGATGTGCTGCAAAAAAGAGAGGATGCAGATGATACAATGGAATAAGTAAATATAGGTAAATATAGTTTTAGTTTTATATTGTCCTTTTAAATAGATTAAATACATGTTTTAATATTGGTCAAGTGTGTTATTAGTTGAAATTGATTTAAATTTTCCTTTTATATATCCTTAAGCCATCATCACAAAAAGGATACTCCACGTAGATTCATCGTAGACAACATGGAATACTTGGTAAAAATAGGTAATTATTAGTTAAATTATATTAAATACATGTTTTGATTATATATTGATATTGCTTGTACATTAATAGTTAAAATTGATTTATTATCCTTTTTTATATCCTTAAGCCATCATTGCATTGATCTCATACTTTAAAACAAAAAGGAGAGGATGCAGATTCAACCTACACACATGTGTGGAATACTTTTAAATATAGGTACTTGAGTTGTGTAGAAATAGATAGTTTTATATAAATTAAAATATGTATGTTTTGATGATTTATTTTATACTGTTTGTACCTTTTTGATATTAGGTGGCATGAAGACCTACTACATTCATGGCACAAGTTTGAGATGTTCTTGAGATGGCATAGCCAAATGTTTTAAATATTATGGATTAAGGGGAGTTGATAGAATGACTTAAATGGATGTAAGAGGTAGGATTAAGGGGAGTTGAGAGAATGACTGAAAGGGATTAAGCATCTCATGAACCCTAGAAACCTTAAACCATAAACCATAGGACCTAAAGCCTAGGAGATGAACCATAAACCATTAACCCATATAGATTTGTTATTCTAAGAATCTCATGAACCTTAGAAACCCTAAACCATGTAAACCATAGGACCTAAAGCCTAGGAGATGAACCCTAAACCATTAACCCATATAGATTTGGTATTCTAAACATATCATGAATCCTAGAAACCATAGGACCTAAAGCCTAGGAGATGAACCCTAAACCATTGACCCATATAGAATTGTTACCCCTAGAAACCCTAAACCATAGGACCTAAAGCCTAGGAGATGACCCCTAAACCATTAACCCATATAGATTTTTTATTCTAAGCATCTCACAAACCCTAGAAACCCTAAACCATAAACCATATGACCTAAAGCCTAGGAGATGAACACTAAACCATTAACCCATATAGATTTTTTATTCTAAGCATATCATGAACCCTAGAAACCCTAAACCATAAACCATAGGACCTAAGGCCTAGAAGATGAACCCTAAACCATTAACCCATATAGGTATGTTATTTTAAGCATCTCATGAACCCTAGAAACCATAAACCATAAACCATGGGACCTAAATCCTAGGAGATGAACCCTAAACCATTAACCCATATATATTTGTTATTCTAAGCATCTCATGAACCCTAGAACCATAAACCATAGGACCTAAAGCCTAGGAGATGAACCCTAAACCATTAACCCATATAGATTTGTTATTCTAAGCATCTCATGAACCTAGCTTTGTTATTCTTAGCATGTTTTTGGTCTACTTTATAATGATGTTAATCAATTTCTCTCATTTTATTTTGGAATATGCTTTCAATAATTTATCCTTTTCTTGGACACTTTGAAAATCTAGGAATATAACAAATTAAATTATAAAGTGCCACAAACTCTACTTGATAAGGGTATCTAAATTGATCTATTTGGGGAGGTTGTTAATACAAATGCATTGAACTTATGAATTTCCATAACAAATGTTCACTTAGATAAAGTTATATTATGGAAGATTTTTAAACATATTTTTAGGTGTTTCATTTCATAATTTAATCGTTAGCATAAATCTAGAGCACTATTCATCATATAAAGAAGGGATAAATAATTAGTACCAAGTGAGAAATATCTACTACCCTATCTCTATGGACTTGTTCTTGAACTAGATGTCCATGAACATAAACAAGCTTGATTAAAATCCAATGAAATGGTCGATGGACTAATATATCTTTTAGTTTTTCAGGAAATTCTACATCATGTGGACCACATTGATTGTCCTATATTATACTCTTCTTTGATCCCTTTAAGACAACCTATAAATTATTTTTAGTTTATAGAATTTATTAATGCTTTTGTTCTCTAATCTTGTATGGTATTGTTTATTTCTTAAAATTTCATCCTTTGTGGTATATAAACGGATTGCTTTTGTTTGTAGATTATGATTTTTTTTCTTATTTTATTAGATGTAACCTGTGTATTATGACCCCTTAATACATCCTATCCGGACCCCTTAATACATCCTATTAGGATGTGAATTGAATAAGTTCATTAACTAATTATCGCTAATTATTGAATGTATATATCATGTATGGATTACTAAATTTGTAAAGTACAAATATTAAAATGTCCTATTAATTTCAACTTTAATTTCATATTTATATTTAATTTCACATTAATGTCCTATACTAATGTCTTGACTATGAACATAAATGCATAAATGTATATGTGTAAATTAAAATTGAACAATAATAAAGTCCATAATTTACAATATATTAAGTGTGTGAAACCAATATATTAAGTGCATGAAATAAAGTCCATCATAGTACAACCCATGAAATAAAGTCCAACAAAGTACTCGACCCATGAAATAAAGTCCACCAAGGTACATGAGAAACTAAATATGCAGTCAATGAAATAATCAAATATAACTAATAAAATCATGTTTAGGTCATGTATCGTCTCTATAATCAAGAGATCTCTTCAAACCATGCAGACTATCTTGATGACCTGAAACACTCTATACAAGAGAAAAATGAAATCAGATGTAAGATGATGAAAAATGATTTAATGACAATTTAATTTATAATTCATCATAAAATTAAATTACAATCATATATAGATCTGGATGCTCTGGTGCACCTAGACCAAGCTCTAAATTCTTTGAATCAATCTACATATACAAGACAAAGAAAGTTTAAATTAGGTGCAAGTCTACAATTAAAAATGATTTAATTCAATTTAATTTATAATTTATCATATTTAAAATGTATTGTAATTTGAGGTTGTGCATCCTCTACTCCAAGACCTGTTTGTACATGCTCAACTACAAGATGTGTCTCATGCTATAAAAGAAAAATAATTTTTAACATGTATGAGCTCATATATATATTCAATTTTAAATTTAATTAAAGTTATTCACAACTTGTATAATTTGTAATTGACTTTAAATATAATTAAAATTTTAAATTACCATGATATCTTGAGTCTGCTTTGCATGCCCTCCTTGAGGTGTAACTATGATTAATTCATGCCAAAAAGTCACACTAACAAAATCCTACAAGATCAAATTTCAAGCATGTATACTTGAATTAGGTTAAAATATATATATTCAAATTTGCACATTTTGTGTAGAAACTTTTTTAAACAACCTAAAATTCAGAGGCATCACAACTAGCAGCAACATCTAATGTTTGTCTAATTCCCATTCTCATTGTCGTATCAACCTAGACATACATATAGACATACAACGTTTATAATATTTACAAACTTGTACATGCACATTTGATAAATAGTGAATTTAAAATTTATAATTGTAACTATATTAATGTACTTGTTAAAAAAATTACAATATAAATCTAACTATCCCTGATCTATGACACTCATAAATGGAGGAGCACTTGACAACCCCTCAGGTGGAATCGACATGGAAGTTGATTGACTCCCCTAAACCAACATAAATATTTTAAACATATGTTCATGATTGTTCATTATAAATTTAAAACTCAACTTAAAAATTATTTCATATATAATTTAAAATTTTGAAATCAAAATGTACCCCATAAGGGTTGTCAACTAGGACTGGTCTCAACATATGTACTCATGGTGTAGATGACTGCTCCATCATTAGTGGCATATGTACACCAAATAGTTTGATTGTTAAAATTTATTGCAAACTTTTTTTAATATATACTTTCATTAAAATTATTGTAATTCAACATGTAGATGCATATTTATACCTATGTCACACTGTCCTCGTGGCGATGGTTTGTAGTAATAAATTCAACAAATGAACTGAGGTGACCAGATGATCCACCTGAATTGGTTGTATCTTGATTGGGTCCATAGCATAATTGGTGGCAACTAGTAAATACATGTGGTCTCAACACTCGTGGACTGGTACTAGGACCAACTCTAGAAAACACTTCTCCATCATCATGGTTTTTATGCTCCCTACCCACTACTATAGAAGCATGTTGATCAAGCTCTCCTGCAAGCTTACTAAGGGATGCTAATGTCAATACCACTGCTTGTTGATGCATAGGTGCAAGAATGACAGGTCCAAGAGGAGCAACAAGGGGTTACGCATGCACAAGGCATTGGGGATCAACTCTTGCCCCTAACCTCTATTGTGGCATGTCACCACCAACACCCTGAAATTCTTTAAAATCAAAATAATTGGGCTTTTTCCCCATAACAAACTCTACATATAGTTTCCTCAAAAAATATAATGGGACCTCTAGATTAGCGTGTGGTGGTTTGTCAAATACCATATAACATCGATCCCAAAAATTTGCACTCATTTGTGGATGTATACACCACCTCATGGATATTTTATATTTATTGGGAGGAATCGGTTGTTGAGTATTAGGGTTGATAAAATAAGGTGCTAACTGGGATTTTGTTATTTTTAGGTCTAAATTTTTCGTATATGAGAGACCATCTGCATAAAATCGTCTCATCTCCTCTCTATCTCATCGATGCCTATCTAAGTTAGAATCGATTGTCCTTATGGCATCGACAAAAAAAATCATTGTAGATGCAAAATGTCTCACATGAAATGGAATCGATGCTTGATTTTGTATAGCATTGATTTGGTTTTGAATGGATGTCACTTTTCATTTATACATGCTCGCAAGCAAGCCTCATTTGATCCAATGGGTGGTGGAGGTGGGATATGAGGTGGAGGGGGTGGAGGGGGTGGAGCTGGAGGTTGCTCAAGTACTAGATTGAGGATATCAACCATGTTAAATTGATCCATGATATCTATCAAAAAAATTTAACCTACATTAAATTATACAAAATTAACATACAAACTTACAAAAATACAAGAAATAGTTAAATTTGAAATGTACATACAAATTTGTTTAAATGGGATGTGCATATATATACATACACATACATACATTGATTGAACTTGAGCAATTACATTTAAAATTTTCAAATTTTAACATGTACATACATTTAAAATTTCATATACGATGCATAATGCATTCATAATGCATGAATACATCATTCAACTGTCTAAACTATGTGTACATACAAATTTCAAAATTTAAGATCTAGAACTATGTAATTTTAATACATGTACATACTAAAAAATAAACTTGAAACATTTACAAAAAGCTCATTTATGTCTAACACATATATATATTACATTTTTCCAACAGGAGAAATCACATGATCTAGTAGATAGTCATAAAAAATATACTATTATAAATCCAGCATTATAAGTTCATAAATTCAACCAAATTCATAAATTCATGTCACTAAAAATATCCATCCAACCAAAATCATAAATTTGTCACTAAAAATATCCGTCCAACCAAATTCATATATTCATCACACAAAATGTCCATCAAACCAAATTCATAAATTCATAACTATAAGATCATTGTCTTAATTTACAAAGTGTTGTGGCTCTCTACTACATCTCTTCATTTCTTTGTGTTTTCCTTTTCAGAAGCAGAAGTTCTCCTCTCCTCTAGCCATCATCGATGCACATCATAGATCTCATCCATAGCCTTAATAGCATCAACAATCATTTTCATCCTAGATGCAATCATCCTCAAAGGAGGTGCGATAAATTCTTCATTTTGAATAATTTTGATTTGATCCTAAATGGTTCTAAAATTGGCATTAATTCATCTTGCAAGCGAGCACCACCTATTTTAGGTGGTGGAGGTGGAGGTGAAGGTGGTGGAGATGGCGTGGAGGTGGATTACAAATATTATTGAATTGATCCATGTGATCTCTAAGATATAAGTGAACCTGCATTAGATTTGTAATCTCACAATGTAAGATACATGTTTGGGAAATACCCTTTAAAAACCATTAAATATAAATGGACTAATTGTTCATATAAATGATAAAATATGTAAGCCTCATTTATGTCTAAGGCATATTACTTGAATGAAAAAGCAATTAAATATTAATATAGGACAATTTATGAATGTGTTAGGGTTTATGGTTTAGAGTTTAGGATTTAGGGTTTAGGGTAGTAGGATGGCTTAAGGGGATCTATATAGTAAGGTCCTAGGATGAAATGACATGGCTTAAGTGAATAAAATTTGGTAAATTTTCCCAACACAACCAAATTTCATTAAGGTCCTAGGTCAAAATGATGGTTTAGAGTTTAGAGTTTATCATTTAGGGTAATAGGATGGCTTACTTGGGGATCTATGGTTGAGATAGCTCTTGTTTTGACTTACTATTTTTAAATTTGGTTGTCTTGGGAAACTTCACCAAATTTAGATAACTTATTTGATCCCCTTAAGAAATATCATATTAGGACCCCTTAATACATCGATTTGCGATTTAGCGTAATAGGATGGCTTATGGGAACCTATGGTTGAGATAGCTGTTGTTTTGACTTATTATTGTTAAATTTGGTTTCCTTGGGCAACTTCACCAAATTTTGAGAACTTCTTTGAATAAAATTTGGTGAATTTTCCCAATGCAACCAAATTTCATTAATATCCTAGGTCAAAATGATGTTTTAGAGTTTAAAGTTTAATATTTATTGTAATAGGATGGCTTAAGGGGATCTACGGTTGAGATAGCTCTTGTTTTGACTCATTATTGTTAAATTTGGTTGCCTTGGGCAACTTCACCAAATTTTGAGAACTTCTTTGATCCCCTTAAGAAATTTCATATTAAGACCCCTTAAGACATCGGTTTAAGGTTTAGGGTGATAGGATGGCTTAAGGGGATCTATAAATATTAAGGTATTAGGACAAAATGACATGGCTTAAGTGAATAAAGTTTGGTGAAGTTCCCCAAGGAAACCAAATTTCTTTAAGGGCCTAGGAAAAAATTATGGCTTTAGGGTTTAGGGTAATATGATTACTTAAGGGGATCTATGTAGTAATGTCCTAGGAAAAAATGGCATGGCTTAAGGGAATAAAATTTGGTGGAGTTTCCCAAGGAAACCAAATTTTATTTTAAGGTCCTAGGACAAAATGAATGCTTTAGGGTTTAGGGTAATAGGATTGCTTAAGGGGGTCTATGTAGTAAGGTCCTAAGACAAAATGACATGACTTAAGGGAATAAAATTTGGTGGAGTTTCCCAAGGCAACCAAATTTAATTTTAAGGTCCTAGGACAAAATGAATGCTTTAGGGTTTAAGGTTTAGATTTTAGAGTTCAGGGTTTAGGGTTTAGGGAACTTAGGCTAAAGTTTAGGTGGCCCTTGGAATAATGGACTTTCAAGTTAGTGGACAACATTTTCTTGTGAAACAGTTGATTGAGATAACTCTTCTTTCGACTAACCAAACTCTCATGAAATCTCATTCATTTTATAATCTTGCACAATCTTATTATATTGTTAAATTTGGTTGCCTTGGGCAACTTCACTTGATATTTTTTTAATTGAATAAAATTATTTTTTAATTGAATATAATATTATTTTAACTTAACTTGATATTTTTTAATTTAATATAATCTAATTATTTTATTTAATGTATTATTTTCATTAATATTGATTGTATATATGTGTGTGTGTGTGTGTGTGTATGAAGTTTAATATATGTACTATGATAAAGCTGAATATTAAATGAATTTTATGATATAAAATGTATAATAAAATTAGTTAATGATGAATAGAGTATAAATTATTTTGGATCATTTGGAATTGAAAGAACCTAAAAGAAAGAAAAGAAAAATATTTAGATTCTTTTAGTGTCTAGGTAACTAGTGGAAATTGAAATTTTAGACTAAATTAGAAGCCTAATTAACAACTAATTGACTAGAATGAGAGTTAATATTGTTGAAATACAAGAGACAACACATGCAAACAAGAAATGGAAACAACACATGACTAAGAGAGATAAAAACATACAATAGAAATGAATTCACATATTTGAGTAATTAAGTCACAATTGAAAATGGATTGCACAAGGATTTAGGAATTTGCTAATTAAATTTGCAAACAAACATTGAGAATTTATCAATTGTAACGATTCAATAACTACACAAGTAAAGTTAGCATATATTGTTTTCTATTCTAATTATATCTATTTTCATGTAACGTTTAATTGATTATGTCTCTTGATGAATACACATTTAAATGTATAATATTTAACAAATCCTATTTCATTGTCAATATCAATCTAACCCTAATTTACAATGCAAATACATTAAATTTAAAACATTTAAGCAATGCAAATTATTTTTTTCCATTATCAAATATTCTTGAGCTTGAAATCAAGGTTTTAATTTGAATGCAAAAAAAATTGTTTGAATTGAATTTAGGGTTTCAAGAAAAAACTAGGGTTTTTAATGCAGTTTTTTTTGTTTCATTTCAAATTCAAGTTTTCAAAGCAATTTTTTTATTTTCTTTCAATTTCAAATTAGGGTTTTCAAATACAATTTTTTTTGTTTGATTGGATAATTTAGGCTTCGAAAGCTAAATTTTGTTCTTCAGATATGATTCAAAGATGATTTTTCATTTCTACATGGTTTCATTTCATTTTTTCTTCTACCCCTATAATTTATCAATTATCCTATTACAACTAAATAAAATACATGAAATGCTAAATAAACTAAAAATAATAATGCTAAAACCTACCTTTCTATTATAAATTTCAAAAAAACACTAAAAAATCACATATAGAAAAGGTGGAGGAGTACTTGGAGGTCAGAGGTTGAAGGTCGCACTATCAGTTGTCATCACGCTCTCACCTAAATTGGGATCCTGAGGTACTAATATGAATGAGTTTCATTTTTTTAAATAAATACAATTTGAAAATAGGATTTTGTTTTCTAAAAATCAGGATCTCGTTTCCTGTCTATCGGTTCGGGATCCTTTGATAAATGGGATCCCCATTTTTAAAAAATGGGATCTCATTTAGCATTTAGGCTCAAGATCCCGAAGTTAAATGGGATCCCATTTTCTAAAATCGAGATCCCATTTACTAAAGAACGGGATCCCATTTTTGTAATGTAGATTTCATTTTTTTGGCTAAGGCAAAAACTTCCATGTTTCGTGGACTCAACTTCTTGCATTTACCCAATTATCCAATAATTCACTTCACTAATTCACACCAACATTGAGTCTAAATCTTTTTCATTAGCTTCCATTGATAAATTAGTGGATTTTCAAGTGATTCTAGATGACTTAAAAGTGATATTGGATAAGCATAGAAAGCCATGTATCAATATCAATGAATCCATCACATGAGTGCTCAACCTCTCCAACAATACAACTCAGCCAAATGACTCTAAATTTCAAGGTGCATTGAAGAAATATGAAGATTTCCTAGAGAGGAATATTGAAGAATAAAATAACGTGTTTTTTGATACTTAGTTTATTTCTAAAGTTTTCTTTATGTAGTTTGTAATATGTAGATGACATTTTACATGTCTTTTGTAATATAACAATTACATGTAAGAGGAGTGTAGTCCCAAATTAAATCGAACTCTTCGTTTGAATAAGTCAAAGTAGTTATAGATTTCCTTTTTTCACTCTTGACTTCACTCTATAAATAAGAGGAGGATCTTTTGTAAATGTTATCTTTTAGCTTATGAAGTGAAACATTATCAAATTGAAGAGTGAACTGAAACTTTGTTTTCAAATTGTGAATCAAATTCAATCAATAAAAAGAAGTAATTTAGCGTCCAATATTTCCCTAGGATCAATTTTGTGGTGTATTGGGATTGTTATTAAGTCTTTCATATTACATTCTCTTGCACATGATTGAATCACAACATGCAATCATATGATTAAGATGTACTCTAAATCTGATTTTTAAATTATTTGAGTTGCAATATTGTAAATGTAATCAAATATTTATCAAATAGGATCCTAAGAAATCTAAGAATAAACTAAGGTCTGAAATTTTGTGTGAGAAATTCTAAGTCAAAAAACAATTTCCAGATTTCTTCTCTTTATGC
>CM021100.1:936903317-936995819 GCA_007115665.2 Sequoiadendron giganteum | reverse complement strand
CTCCATCAAACAAAAATGTTGAAGAAGTGGAAGGTTTTGACTATGTGATCACTAGAATTGAGCTTGGAAAGAAAACTCATGAAAGTGATGACAAGGAGGATTTGCATGTAGCAATGGCTTCTTTGATTGAGAAATATGATAGAGAAAATTTTCAAGGATCAACTGAAGTTCAACGTGGAACAAATCACTTTCTTACTTCAGAAGATAACTCAATCTACCTATTACAACAAGTGTGGATGATGTTTCCAATCTAAAAGGTTGAAAGGATTGATGAAAAAGGCAGGCTTTTCAATGCATGGATAGATAGGATAATGGCACAAGGCACTCAATTATTGAAGTCTTCCATTGAGTTTATCGACAATATGGAAATTGTTAAAGTCATAATCGAACCAAACACTTGATGTATTATCTCATAATTTGAAATTGATAGAGAAAAAGCTTGAAGCTTGGACCAAGTTGAGAGATTTCAAGCTAGATGTGTTGGTGGAAAATTGGGTGATCCCCATAATAAAGATGTTTGTTGCATTTCGAGAAGAAACAAAACATAAGATAGATGTCATCAATGAATTAATAAAATATTTGTAAAAGGCTTAGAAGATAATAAATTATAGAGGATCAAATATCATTATCAAGATTAGGGAACTTCCTTTTAAATACTTTTTGGCCATTTAGTGCAAGTGTTTTCCCTGATTTTCAGAGTTCGACACGTTTGACCTTAAAATTTGAAGCACTTAGAGATGGAATCTTGGAAAAAGCCACTAATCATAAAATGTAGTACTCAGAGTCTAGTTTCCAAATATGTAATTTCCAAATATGTAATTTATTTCAATACCGAGATGATACAAATTGGTTTTCAATAGGCATTTCTAAAAACCACTATTTAAAAGTCATTTATTTTTACCATACCATGCACATGGACGTGATCCATATTTTGACCTAAATAATCATATTTTTCTAAATCCTTTTGGGAAAAGATTTGTAACTCAATGAAGCATGATTTCCATATTTTTTGTAATTTTGTATTGAATTTTTTTTATTTTTTTTTTACTGGCCATATTTGATGTTTAAAAAAAAATTCATGTATGTCACACATGAGATAACCTAAACTTATGATTTTTTTAATTTTTTTTAAATTGAAAAGAATTGTTTGAAGTGTACACTTTCATGCAATCCGTTCACAAAAATTTTATGTTGAAAAAAAGTTATTAAAATACTAAAAAACCATGATAATTCAAGTTTATGGACATGTTCAATCAAAAATTAAATGAAAAAATATACACTGTCTAATCTATAATGGGTTTTAATTTCGTTGAAAAAATCTGCAAAAAAAAGCCTTCAAACATATGCCCAAAGTCAATATTTTTTATGACATTTCTAGGACCTTCAACTTACAGGTCAAACTAGGTCTATGGCATAGGTTCAGACCCCCAAACCTTTTCCCGAACGTGTCAACAAAGAAAAAACCCGGCCTACATTTCAAATTTTAAAAAATGGGATCTCGTTATTTCCAATTAACCCATTGAAAACGCAACAATATCCCATCTAATAAACAATATCCCATTTATTAGTGGATCCGTTGAAAATGGAATGGAATATCATTTAATAAAAAGGATCTTGAGTTATTTTTTATCATTATTTTTTATTTTATTGTCAAAAAGGGGCATCTTGGGTCTGAGAATCATTGTGTACGGCTGACTACGACATATTCCCTATTTTCTATCACCTTTTGTCTTGTTGAAGCTCTTCAAGTTGGGATTTTTTTCAATTTTGAAAGAAGGCATCATTGGGACACTGCAACAAAAGAATTTTGTTGAATTACTACTTTCTTTCAAAGGAGGAAGAGGATTTTAGTTTAATTGCTACTTTTTTGAAGGAGGAAGAGGATTTTTGTTCAATTGCTACTTGTTTGAAAGTGGAAGAGTTAATTTTCTCAATTGGTACTTGTTTGAAGGAGGAAGAGGAATTTTTTGAACAATTGAGCTACTTGTTTGAAGGAGGAACAAAAAAGGAAGACTCTCAAGTTTTTGGCATTCATTTGCTTATACTTTAAAAAAAATCAATCATGGGATGACAATGTCGAAATAAGAGGAAAGATAGGAAGGTATTGACCCCTAAAGAAATTCAAGCAAAGAGAGAGAAGGAGAAACAAATAAAAAGAGAAATGCGAATGAGAATTCAAATAATGAATGATGTTGAAGCATCCAATTCCACAACTATTGAAAATAAAAACATTGAGGAGACCATGGAAGTATACATTGTAAACTTGCAAGAGGTGAATGTTGAAACTAATACAAATATACAAACTACTCCTGGTATGTCTTCAAATATCCCTTCCAATGCTATGGAGAATGTTTCAATAGGCACAATTCTAGGTACGTCTTCAAATCCACCTTTGAGCCTCATGGAAATGGTGTTTATTAGAGATTTTAAAAATGTTGGATATCACAGTGTTGACATTAATAATATTCGTAGAGTTCAATATTTGAGTAAAATTGTTGTTGAAAATGAAAATGAAAAACGTTTTGTTGTTGAAAATGAAAATGAAAATCCTCTTAATGAAAATTAATATGAAAACCATTTTGTTATTGAAAATGAAAATGAAAATAAAAATGAAGATGAAGATGAAAATGAAAATGAAGATGAAGATGAAGATGAAGATGAAGATGAAAATGAAAATAAAGATGAGAATGAAAATGAAAATGAAAATGAAGATGAGAATGAAAATGAAAATGAAGATGAAAATGAAAATTAAGATGAAAATGAAGATGAAAATGAAAACTGTTTTGAATACATGTTTTTAAAAATTGAAAGTGATGTTTTGGATAATCTTCTTGGTAATATTTCTTGGAGAAAAATAAGAACACATGTTGATAGATTATACAATCAATTTTTTTATCATAAATTTGTTTTAGTTCAATGTCAACTAATGATGCAATTAATGAGAATGCGAAAAATGAGAAAAGTAATGAAAAATTTAGGAATTTTTGTTAAACAAAGAATAAAAGATCAATCAGTAAAACATGTTATGTCTACTATTTCTAGTGCCATTCAGTCTATTGGAAAAGGTAGTAGATCTAAAAATAAGAATGCAGCAAGAAGAGCTATAACAACTGCTATAGTTAATAAAGCAACTTTGAATAAAAGAATGGTAAGCAATATTAGTGAAGTTTTAAAAATACATCCTAAAAAATTTCTAAGAGTGGCCAAAAGAAGAGAAAGTATAGAAAATGATCCTATCAACCAATGTTGGAGTTCCAGTGGTCAACTCCTGAGGTTTGATATGAAATTGAATGTTGAAATTAAATCTTCGATTAAAAGATATTGGCATGATAATACTAGGGTATCATCTAATGCTAGAGATGTTTTAAAACTAAGGGTGGGGTTCAAAGTTCGTGATCCTCATCCAAAACACCTATTAGATACAACATAAACTAAAGTTTATAGTAAATTTTGTGGTGATTTAGTGTTACTTGGTAATATTAAAATAAGTCAAAGGTCTTTTAAAAAATGTAAACCTTGGTATGTAAAAATTAATAAGCAACGAATATCTTTTTGTTGTAAAACATATGCTCAATTTCATTATTTTTATGATATTTTTCAATATATACATTGTACTTTGCATACTAACATGATTGTGCAAGAATGTGGTATTAATATGCCACTTGAAACAATAAGGGATTTTTATATTAAGTTTTTTTTGTGAAAGATCTAATGGAAACTTATTTTATTTATGTTCTTGTATTTCTAGACAATGCACTAGTTGTGGAAATCTTTCATTCTTAAGAGTTTGCATGCATGAAAGTGTTGATAATGATTTTGGAAAACAATTAGAGGACGTTAAAGTATTTAGGAATGTTAACTATTCTCTAAAAGATGGAAATATTGGAAAGCGTTGTGATTTAGATATAGAAAAATGTTTATGTGCATGCATTCATATTAGAATTTAATAATAATATTTTACCAAAATATGTCATGCACTCTCAACATGCTCAATGGCTTGATGGCCAATTTTGCACATGTAGAAACACATTTCCAATTGGTACTATACTTTCAATGATTGATTTTGCGAAAAATTATACTATAGATCTGCAAGAGGAAATTTAATCACAATATTATAATTCAATGCAAGTAGCTATGTTTTTACATATTGTTTATAGACATGCAAATGATAACACAGAGGATGATAGAATTTTTTTGAGGAAATATCATTTTTATTTTCAAAGTGACAAGCAGTTACACTCGTCAGAGTTTGTTAAATACTATTTCAATATATTTTATAGAAATTTAAGAGAAAGATGAATCGAGATGACAAAACACCTTATATGGTCATATAATTGTACATGGAAGTTTAAGAATGCTTGAATGTTCTATTGGTTAAGTAGGGTTCGCAAGGAAGTTAATTTCGAACATATATGGAGTTATTTATAAGCTAGGCATTGTAAAGGAGAAGATGATGGAGCCAGTGCATGTGTCAAAAGAATTCTTGCTAGAGAACAATTGAAATTTGATGATGCAGTAAAATTTAAAGATGCACATGGGATTCTAGATTGGTGAAATACAATATTATCTGCACCTGGTCCAAGTGAGTACTCTACAATTCGTTGATTCTTTTGGTTTGTTGAAGAAGAGAACATTCTACCTAGAGTTGACTATGAGACAATCAATGGATCTACCAAATGGCATTCATTTAGGAATTTTACAGTAGGTACATGGACTATCTAGATAAGGGATCTTGCATGTTTTTGTCAATTTTGTATCTGAGGAGATTGGGAAGCATGTGAAAATATAGAATGGGTTGAAGAGTGGGAGCAAAGATCATTGACACCTGCACAAGCACACGATCAATATGAAAGAACTATTGAAGAAAATGATCAAGTGTTTGCATTTGAAGACTATGACTATGTTTCAGACCTTGTACAAGAAGGTAATTTAATTCAATTTATTTCACTTTATTAAGTTATTTTGTAGTACTAAATTATTTATATGGATATGCATAAGTTATTAAATCAAATTTTCTTTGCAGGACATGGGTATGATGTTGTTGCACCTGAGGGGAATAAAGAGGAAACATAATATTGGTTGGCTCGTTGTGTGGAGAGTAAACATAAGTTAATAACACATTGAAAAGATGTGATGGTTATCATTATCCAACAATTATGGTGATCCCCTTAAGCAAATTTTTATAACAAATTTTTGATCCCCTTAAGAAAATTTTTAGAACAAGTCTTTGATCCCCTTAAGAAAATTTTGAGAACTTATTTGATGATGGTTTTCATATTTTCCAATAGGATCAGTGGTGGTTGTTGGAACTTGGCTACAAAAATACCTAATAACAAAGAATGGTCTACTTGCATTCGAAGATTGTGAAACACATAAAAAGATTATACACTATTTACATTTGGTGGTGGCAAGAAATATAAAACTAGATTGATATCATGGCAGACCTACAAATAAAGTGTTATGGAAAATTTATATGGAAGAGCATCAGACAATCATAGATGTGCTGCAAAAAAGAGAGGATGCAGATGATACAATGGAATAAGTAAATATAGGTAAATATAGTTTTAGTTTTATATTGTCCTTTTAAATAGATTAAATACATGTTTTAATATTGGTCAAGTGTGTTATTAGTTGAAATTGATTTAAATTTTCCTTTTATATATCCTTAAGCCATCATCACAAAAAGGATACTCCACGTAGATTCATCGTAGACAACATGGAATACTTGGTAAAAATAGGTAATTATTAGTTAAATTATATTAAATACATGTTTTGATTATATATTGATATTGCTTGTACATTAATAGTTAAAATTGATTTATTATCCTTTTTTATATCCTTAAGCCATCATTGCATTGATCTCATACTTTAAAACAAAAAGGAGAGGATGCAGATTCAACCTACACACATGTGTGGAATACTTTTAAATATAGGTACTTGAGTTGTGTAGAAATAGATAGTTTTATATAAATTAAAATATGTATGTTTTGATGATTTATTTTATACTGTTTGTACCTTTTTGATATTAGGTGGCATGAAGACCTACTACATTCATGGCACAAGTTTGAGATGTTCTTGAGATGGCATAGCCAAATGTTTTAAATATTATGGATTAAGGGGAGTTGATAGAATGACTTAAATGGATGTAAGAGGTAGGATTAAGGGGAGTTGAGAGAATGACTGAAAGGGATTAAGCATCTCATGAACCCTAGAAACCTTAAACCATAAACCATAGGACCTAAAGCCTAGGAGATGAACCATAAACCATTAACCCATATAGATTTGTTATTCTAAGAATCTCATGAACCTTAGAAACCCTAAACCATGTAAACCATAGGACCTAAAGCCTAGGAGATGAACCCTAAACCATTAACCCATATAGATTTGGTATTCTAAACATATCATGAATCCTAGAAACCATAGGACCTAAAGCCTAGGAGATGAACCCTAAACCATTGACCCATATAGAATTGTTACCCCTAGAAACCCTAAACCATAGGACCTAAAGCCTAGGAGATGACCCCTAAACCATTAACCCATATAGATTTTTTATTCTAAGCATCTCACAAACCCTAGAAACCCTAAACCATAAACCATATGACCTAAAGCCTAGGAGATGAACACTAAACCATTAACCCATATAGATTTTTTATTCTAAGCATATCATGAACCCTAGAAACCCTAAACCATAAACCATAGGACCTAAGGCCTAGAAGATGAACCCTAAACCATTAACCCATATAGGTATGTTATTTTAAGCATCTCATGAACCCTAGAAACCATAAACCATAAACCATGGGACCTAAATCCTAGGAGATGAACCCTAAACCATTAACCCATATATATTTGTTATTCTAAGCATCTCATGAACCCTAGAACCATAAACCATAGGACCTAAAGCCTAGGAGATGAACCCTAAACCATTAACCCATATAGATTTGTTATTCTAAGCATCTCATGAACCTAGCTTTGTTATTCTTAGCATGTTTTTGGTCTACTTTATAATGATGTTAATCAATTTCTCTCATTTTATTTTGGAATATGCTTTCAATAATTTATCCTTTTCTTGGACACTTTGAAAATCTAGGAATATAACAAATTAAATTATAAAGTGCCACAAACTCTACTTGATAAGGGTATCTAAATTGATCTATTTGGGGAGGTTGTTAATACAAATGCATTGAACTTATGAATTTCCATAACAAATGTTCACTTAGATAAAGTTATATTATGGAAGATTTTTAAACATATTTTTAGGTGTTTCATTTCATAATTTAATCGTTAGCATAAATCTAGAGCACTATTCATCATATAAAGAAGGGATAAATAATTAGTACCAAGTGAGAAATATCTACTACCCTATCTCTATGGACTTGTTCTTGAACTAGATGTCCATGAACATAAACAAGCTTGATTAAAATCCAATGAAATGGTCGATGGACTAATATATCTTTTAGTTTTTCAGGAAATTCTACATCATGTGGACCACATTGATTGTCCTATATTATACTCTTCTTTGATCCCTTTAAGACAACCTATAAATTATTTTTAGTTTATAGAATTTATTAATGCTTTTGTTCTCTAATCTTGTATGGTATTGTTTATTTCTTAAAATTTCATCCTTTGTGGTATATAAACGGATTGCTTTTGTTTGTAGATTATGATTTTTTTTCTTATTTTATTAGATGTAACCTGTGTATTATGACCCCTTAATACATCCTATCCGGACCCCTTAATACATCCTATTAGGATGTGAATTGAATAAGTTCATTAACTAATTATCGCTAATTATTGAATGTATATATCATGTATGGATTACTAAATTTGTAAAGTACAAATATTAAAATGTCCTATTAATTTCAACTTTAATTTCATATTTATATTTAATTTCACATTAATGTCCTATACTAATGTCTTGACTATGAACATAAATGCATAAATGTATATGTGTAAATTAAAATTGAACAATAATAAAGTCCATAATTTACAATATATTAAGTGTGTGAAACCAATATATTAAGTGCATGAAATAAAGTCCATCATAGTACAACCCATGAAATAAAGTCCAACAAAGTACTCGACCCATGAAATAAAGTCCACCAAGGTACATGAGAAACTAAATATGCAGTCAATGAAATAATCAAATATAACTAATAAAATCATGTTTAGGTCATGTATCGTCTCTATAATCAAGAGATCTCTTCAAACCATGCAGACTATGCAGATTGTAATGCCCCGCTAAGTAACCTTACAAGGAAGTTGCAATTAACATCATAAGCGAACCAATTTTTTTTTATAAAGTGCATTTAACATACACATTCACTTACTAATTAACAACAACCTCTAAGGCTACAAGGTTAGGATTACTTAAACCCACACATACATATTACATAAACCATAGCATTATAAACTTATGAAATAAACATCATACATCATAAGAATACCACATAACATAATAAGATAATCAACCAAGGTATAATCTCATAATCATTATCTTAATCCAATAGTTACACCACTTATTCCCAAAATGAGACAATAGTACAAATGTATTACAATTACATAACTCCACTTCTTACAAAAGAGGGATAAAGTATCATATATAAACTGAAATATTACAATGCAAGAAATTACAACAAGAACCGCGAGCTGTCCATCTGGATGTCTCGCCACCAAGTACTGAAGATCAATAGGGACCCAACAGTTTTAGTGCATGTTCCACCCAACCAATGTGGTACCCGAAGGCCCACCCCCCATGCTAGGAGATAGTAACAAAGTAACATGGACAAAGATTCTACTACCTCTAACCAAAGGCAGACTCATACTGACTCAAACTGACATAACCAAATAAATGCCATCAATAAGTACAAATCTAGCTCAACTCAAGTACAACACAAGTACAAATCAAACATCACTGACATAGGTCACATTGCTTCCAGACATAAAGTAGATCAAGTATGTTCACAGAACCATACATATAAAACAATTAACAATAGTTGTCCTAGATAGAGTGTCATCGCAAGGTTTGTCATGAGATCTCCTCTGGGCATTCTTCATAGGCTCCGGCACAAGTAATCCTGGTGGCCACAACTGAATCCCAACACTCATACTCACTCATACGGAATCAACTATCTCTCGTCGGACAAGATAGTTGATCTTGCCATTCCAAGCCTTCCCACTCATCCCAAGTCTAAACAAGCCCTTGTGTCTATGAGTGAGGTAAAATTATCTTGATTAGTGAGAAGTTAGTCCTAATCTTCTAAGTACATTATTTTAATTATCACTTATTTAAATCATTCCTAAAGGTTATCCAATTTACCTTTTTGGGCTCTAGCGCCTAACAGAACCCACTCTTCTATTCGACAACACACACCCAAACAATCCACTAAGGGAACCACAAGTGCATACCAACTAGGCATCATAATCCACTCCAACTCAAGGAGGATATAAATAATAGAACTCACTCGAAACATCTTGGAGGCAAAAAATACATAGTCCACTCCTTTCATAGGAGGCAACAAGATGAAACCACATAACAAGGCCACTCCATACAAGGAGACACGGATCTCATAATCCGCTCCTAAACCAAGGAGGTGCAAACATCCCCGTTCGTGAAAATCGAGTAAAACTGAAAAGACGCCATGCACTACCCAAGGGAAAACAACTGGATGGCATAAAGATTCAACAACCCTTATCCTTTAAGTTCTTCTGGAAGACTTATAATTTAGGACTAACACTAAATCCCAAAACCAACAATGCAACTTGATGACATAGCAACAAAAGCATTCAAGTCATCAATCAAATCTAATATTTGGATTTCCTAAATCCATACTCATTCAATAGGTAGTGTTGACAAAGTCAAAGACACGATAACTAGATCATCTAAAATAATCATAACCTCTATTTCCCTTTTCATTATTGAAAATCTAAAACAATTAAACTTACTTCCCTTTACTGAATGTAGAGAATTAAATCCTTTAAGATAATCATGAGGAAGATACTACTTTTGGATATAGTAAATCCATATCTCTTTCATAATCCAATCACAATGATTCAATTAATCTAAATAGAAATTAATAAATCACATAATTGATTGCCTCATCAATAAAACAATTTCTTAATTTACTTTTAAATCGACACAAATCCATGCAAGTAACTCTTTCCATTTCCTAACCAAATCTTACATCTCATTCAATTTTCTATTTAAAACATTCAATCACTTTAATATAATAACATATTGTTTCTCTATCCATTTTCCTTACATACTAATCATTTCTTTTAGAACACTAATAATACCCAATTTGCAAACAACAGAATAAAATAAGATAAAATATTATTTATTCTTTCAAATGGATATATACCTTCAATATATATATACTAAATATAAATTAATATATTTAAATATATTTAATCATTAACATATCTTCTATTCTTTACAAAATATCAAATTGTTTAATTCAAAATAAAATATCCCTTATCATCAATTTTTTAAAATATATATATATTTTTCCAATTAAATCAAATTAATAATTGGACCTTTTACACATGAATTTAAATTCCACAATTAAATTTTAAATTATGCATTCTTTAAATCAAATATTTAACTCCTTCAATTAAACTTTAACATGTCATTTTAAAATAAACAATAATTTCCCCATACGTTTATAATTTTAATTCCACTAATCTAATATACAAATTTTATTTAAAATAATATAAATAAATATAATACTTTAATATTATAAATTATAATATAAAATATTATTAAATAATATTTTGATATTATAATAACAATACATAAAATATTAATATTTATAAATATCAATTTATTATTATTTCATTTTCAGAGCAGCCATGGGAAAATAACTTAATAGTAGTCTCATGTTTCAAGCATAACTCAAAAACTACAATCTGGGTATTTGCGATTTTTTGACAGGGATAAGAAAATTTTAAAATGCAAAAACCCTTTAAATTTCCTGACAACCCAGTTTATGTAAGTAGAGTTATAGGTGATGCAACCAGAGGGTTTTATTTTCTAAAATCATTCTAAATGCATTGTTCAATCTCTATGTTTGATTTCAATAACAACAAAATCGATTTCCCTAAATAATTTAAATTCAACTGAAGTTTTCACAATTTTCACTCAAGAATTTTCACAAGCAAAAGTTGTAAATTTATTTAATTCTTTTCTTCTAATATCGAATTTATTTTCTAAAACAGATTTAACAAGCAAATCTTTAATCATTACTATTTTAAAGAAAAACAATCAAGAACAATAAAACACAAAGAGGAAAACCTAGTACAAGAAGCTAGAGGAAGAGATGAATTTCTGATGCAAGCCTCCTCCAAAAATTTCCTGAATTTTCTTCAATCCTCCAATGAATCCAATCCAAAACCAAACAAATGCAAACAATCTTTCCTTCAATCAATTCTACAATCAAACTTTCTTCAAACCCTTGTGCAAATTTTCCAAAATTTCTTCCCTGCTGTAAAAATGTATTTTTTTCTAAATCTCTTTCTGCTGCCCTAAAATTAAAACATATATTCTTATAAATCAAAAATACCTAATTCAACCCTAATTCACATTACATGCAAATTAGATATTTCAATTTCAAATTCAATTTTTACAACCCTAATTCACATTGCATGCAAATTAGATATTTCAATTTCAATTTCAATTTCAATTTCAATTTCAATTTCAAATTCCAATTTCAATTTCAATTTCACTTTTCGAAAACCCACTTTCAATTTAAAATGCAATTTCAAATAATAAATTAATTTCCAAAGTTGCAACTAATTTCCCAAATAACCATTTAATTACAATTTCTAATTTAATTCCCACACGTTGAAATTAAATTCCAAAATTAATTTTAATTCTTTTATTTCCTTTCATTCTCTTGCATCACATTTAATTAATTAATTTAATTATTTAATAACTAAACTCAACCCCCTTGGATTAAATTTAATTAATTAAATAAACAAAATATAATTAATTAATTTAAATATAAACTTTTATCCACATTGCATTATTTAAATTAAATAACCATCAAGATGATTTAAATGCAATTATTCTAAATATCTATTTCCAAATCAAAAATTCTTCAGAATCAAATAACATCAAAGCAAGACAGACAATGACTCGACACACACAACTGACGACACACTAAGGCTAGGGTGTAAAACTTGACACATGTTACCTAGCTACTATCTCCCATTCAACTTAACTGTTGGATCGACACGCTCAAACCTGTGAAACCAGGTGGAGTCGATATCATGTACCTGCAATCCTGCAACCAAGTAAACAACATCATAAGATATATCCAGCATATAATACACACCGTGAAGAAGGAATTACAAATTCGCAGGGTGCTTGCAAGCGAGTGATGCGAACTCGTCCTTTTCACCCATACACTCATCAAAACTAACACTTCCATCATAATTCCAATAATCTCATAATAATATCTCATGCTAACTCTACAACTTCATTAATCCATAATGCATGTGAAACAATAATCCGATAACTACATCCCACAATAATAGTTGTCGCTCAATAGTAGCGATCAAAACATCATAACAAAATGTATCCAGTATCAAAGTAACTGCAACCAAACATAGCATAAAGCAACTTGAACAAGAATCAAAATGAAGGGGTATTACACAGATGACCTGAAACACTCTATACAAGAGAAAAATGAAATCAGATGTAAGATGATGAAAAATGATTTAATGACAATTTAATTTATAATTCATCATAAAATTAAATTACAATCATATATAGATCTGGATGCTCTGGTGCACCTAGACCAAGCTCTAAATTCTTTGAATCAATCTACATATACAAGACAAAGAAAGTTTAAATTAGGTGCAAGTCTACAATTAAAAATGATTTAATTCAATTTAATTTATAATTTATCATATTTAAAATGTATTGTAATTTGAGGTTGTGCATCCTCTACTCCAAGACCTGTTTGTACATGCTCAACTACAAGATGTGTCTCATGCTATAAAAGAAAAATAATTTTTAACATGTATGAGCTCATATATATATTCAATTTTAAATTTAATTAAAGTTATTCACAACTTGTATAATTTGTAATTGACTTTAAATATAATTAAAATTTTAAATTACCATGATATCTTGAGTCTGCTTTGCATGCCCTCCTTGAGGTGTAACTATGATTAATTCATGCCAAAAAGTCACACTAACAAAATCCTACAAGATCAAATTTCAAGCATGTATACTTGAATTAGGTTAAAATATATATATTCAAATTTGCACATTTTGTGTAGAAACTTTTTTAAACAACCTAAAATTCAGAGGCATCACAACTAGCAGCAACATCTAATGTTTGTCTAATTCCCATTCTCATTGTCGTATCAACCTAGACATACATATAGACATACAACGTTTATAATATTTACAAACTTGTACATGCACATTTGATAAATAGTGAATTTAAAATTTATAATTGTAACTATATTAATGTACTTGTTAAAAAAATTACAATATAAATCTAACTATCCCTGATCTATGACACTCATAAATGGAGGAGCACTTGACAACCCCTCAGGTGGAATCGACATGGAAGTTGATTGACTCCCCTAAACCAACATAAATATTTTAAACATATGTTCATGATTGTTCATTATAAATTTAAAACTCAACTTAAAAATTATTTCATATATAATTTAAAATTTTGAAATCAAAATGTACCCCATAAGGGTTGTCAACTAGGACTGGTCTCAACATATGTACTCATGGTGTAGATGACTGCTCCATCATTAGTGGCATATGTACACCAAATAGTTTGATTGTTAAAATTTATTGCAAACTTTTTTTAATATATACTTTCATTAAAATTATTGTAATTCAACATGTAGATGCATATTTATACCTATGTCACACTGTCCTCGTGGCGATGGTTTGTAGTAATAAATTCAACAAATGAACTGAGGTGACCAGATGATCCACCTGAATTGGTTGTATCTTGATTGGGTCCATAGCATAATTGGTGGCAACTAGTAAATACATGTGGTCTCAACACTCGTGGACTGGTACTAGGACCAACTCTAGAAAACACTTCTCCATCATCATGGTTTTTATGCTCCCTACCCACTACTATAGAAGCATGTTGATCAAGCTCTCCTGCAAGCTTACTAAGGGATGCTAATGTCAATACCACTGCTTGTTGATGCATAGGTGCAAGAATGACAGGTCCAAGAGGAGCAACAAGGGGTTACGCATGCACAAGGCATTGGGGATCAACTCTTGCCCCTAACCTCTATTGTGGCATGTCACCACCAACACCCTGAAATTCTTTAAAATCAAAATAATTGGGCTTTTTCCCCATAACAAACTCTACATATAGTTTCCTCAAAAAATATAATGGGACCTCTAGATTAGCGTGTGGTGGTTTGTCAAATACCATATAACATCGATCCCAAAAATTTGCACTCATTTGTGGATGTATACACCACCTCATGGATATTTTATATTTATTGGGAGGAATCGGTTGTTGAGTATTAGGGTTGATAAAATAAGGTGCTAACTGGGATTTTGTTATTTTTAGGTCTAAATTTTTCGTATATGAGAGACCATCTGCATAAAATCGTCTCATCTCCTCTCTATCTCATCGATGCCTATCTAAGTTAGAATCGATTGTCCTTATGGCATCGACAAAAAAAATCATTGTAGATGCAAAATGTCTCACATGAAATGGAATCGATGCTTGATTTTGTATAGCATTGATTTGGTTTTGAATGGATGTCACTTTTCATTTATACATGCTCGCAAGCAAGCCTCATTTGATCCAATGGGTGGTGGAGGTGGGATATGAGGTGGAGGGGGTGGAGGGGGTGGAGCTGGAGGTTGCTCAAGTACTAGATTGAGGATATCAACCATGTTAAATTGATCCATGATATCTATCAAAAAAATTTAACCTACATTAAATTATACAAAATTAACATACAAACTTACAAAAATACAAGAAATAGTTAAATTTGAAATGTACATACAAATTTGTTTAAATGGGATGTGCATATATATACATACACATACATACATTGATTGAACTTGAGCAATTACATTTAAAATTTTCAAATTTTAACATGTACATACATTTAAAATTTCATATACGATGCATAATGCATTCATAATGCATGAATACATCATTCAACTGTCTAAACTATGTGTACATACAAATTTCAAAATTTAAGATCTAGAACTATGTAATTTTAATACATGTACATACTAAAAAATAAACTTGAAACATTTACAAAAAGCTCATTTATGTCTAACACATATATATATTACATTTTTCCAACAGGAGAAATCACATGATCTAGTAGATAGTCATAAAAAATATACTATTATAAATCCAGCATTATAAGTTCATAAATTCAACCAAATTCATAAATTCATGTCACTAAAAATATCCATCCAACCAAAATCATAAATTTGTCACTAAAAATATCCGTCCAACCAAATTCATATATTCATCACACAAAATGTCCATCAAACCAAATTCATAAATTCATAACTATAAGATCATTGTCTTAATTTACAAAGTGTTGTGGCTCTCTACTACATCTCTTCATTTCTTTGTGTTTTCCTTTTCAGAAGCAGAAGTTCTCCTCTCCTCTAGCCATCATCGATGCACATCATAGATCTCATCCATAGCCTTAATAGCATCAACAATCATTTTCATCCTAGATGCAATCATCCTCAAAGGAGGTGCGATAAATTCTTCATTTTGAATAATTTTGATTTGATCCTAAATGGTTCTAAAATTGGCATTAATTCATCTTGCAAGCGAGCACCACCTATTTTAGGTGGTGGAGGTGGAGGTGAAGGTGGTGGAGATGGCGTGGAGGTGGATTACAAATATTATTGAATTGATCCATGTGATCTCTAAGATATAAGTGAACCTGCATTAGATTTGTAATCTCACAATGTAAGATACATGTTTGGGAAATACCCTTTAAAAACCATTAAATATAAATGGACTAATTGTTCATATAAATGATAAAATATGTAAGCCTCATTTATGTCTAAGGCATATTACTTGAATGAAAAAGCAATTAAATATTAATATAGGACAATTTATGAATGTGTTAGGGTTTATGGTTTAGAGTTTAGGATTTAGGGTTTAGGGTAGTAGGATGGCTTAAGGGGATCTATATAGTAAGGTCCTAGGATGAAATGACATGGCTTAAGTGAATAAAATTTGGTAAATTTTCCCAACACAACCAAATTTCATTAAGGTCCTAGGTCAAAATGATGGTTTAGAGTTTAGAGTTTATCATTTAGGGTAATAGGATGGCTTACTTGGGGATCTATGGTTGAGATAGCTCTTGTTTTGACTTACTATTTTTAAATTTGGTTGTCTTGGGAAACTTCACCAAATTTAGATAACTTATTTGATCCCCTTAAGAAATATCATATTAGGACCCCTTAATACATCGATTTGCGATTTAGCGTAATAGGATGGCTTATGGGAACCTATGGTTGAGATAGCTGTTGTTTTGACTTATTATTGTTAAATTTGGTTTCCTTGGGCAACTTCACCAAATTTTGAGAACTTCTTTGAATAAAATTTGGTGAATTTTCCCAATGCAACCAAATTTCATTAATATCCTAGGTCAAAATGATGTTTTAGAGTTTAAAGTTTAATATTTATTGTAATAGGATGGCTTAAGGGGATCTACGGTTGAGATAGCTCTTGTTTTGACTCATTATTGTTAAATTTGGTTGCCTTGGGCAACTTCACCAAATTTTGAGAACTTCTTTGATCCCCTTAAGAAATTTCATATTAAGACCCCTTAAGACATCGGTTTAAGGTTTAGGGTGATAGGATGGCTTAAGGGGATCTATAAATATTAAGGTATTAGGACAAAATGACATGGCTTAAGTGAATAAAGTTTGGTGAAGTTCCCCAAGGAAACCAAATTTCTTTAAGGGCCTAGGAAAAAATTATGGCTTTAGGGTTTAGGGTAATATGATTACTTAAGGGGATCTATGTAGTAATGTCCTAGGAAAAAATGGCATGGCTTAAGGGAATAAAATTTGGTGGAGTTTCCCAAGGAAACCAAATTTTATTTTAAGGTCCTAGGACAAAATGAATGCTTTAGGGTTTAGGGTAATAGGATTGCTTAAGGGGGTCTATGTAGTAAGGTCCTAAGACAAAATGACATGACTTAAGGGAATAAAATTTGGTGGAGTTTCCCAAGGCAACCAAATTTAATTTTAAGGTCCTAGGACAAAATGAATGCTTTAGGGTTTAAGGTTTAGATTTTAGAGTTCAGGGTTTAGGGTTTAGGGAACTTAGGCTAAAGTTTAGGTGGCCCTTGGAATAATGGACTTTCAAGTTAGTGGACAACATTTTCTTGTGAAACAGTTGATTGAGATAACTCTTCTTTCGACTAACCAAACTCTCATGAAATCTCATTCATTTTATAATCTTGCACAATCTTATTATATTGTTAAATTTGGTTGCCTTGGGCAACTTCACTTGATATTTTTTTAATTGAATAAAATTATTTTTTAATTGAATATAATATTATTTTAACTTAACTTGATATTTTTTAATTTAATATAATCTAATTATTTTATTTAATGTATTATTTTCATTAATATTGATTGTATATATGTGTGTGTGTGTGTGTGTGTATGAAGTTTAATATATGTACTATGATAAAGCTGAATATTAAATGAATTTTATGATATAAAATGTATAATAAAATTAGTTAATGATGAATAGAGTATAAATTATTTTGGATCATTTGGAATTGAAAGAACCTAAAAGAAAGAAAAGAAAAATATTTAGATTCTTTTAGTGTCTAGGTAACTAGTGGAAATTGAAATTTTAGACTAAATTAGAAGCCTAATTAACAACTAATTGACTAGAATGAGAGTTAATATTGTTGAAATACAAGAGACAACACATGCAAACAAGAAATGGAAACAACACATGACTAAGAGAGATAAAAACATACAATAGAAATGAATTCACATATTTGAGTAATTAAGTCACAATTGAAAATGGATTGCACAAGGATTTAGGAATTTGCTAATTAAATTTGCAAACAAACATTGAGAATTTATCAATTGTAACGATTCAATAACTACACAAGTAAAGTTAGCATATATTGTTTTCTATTCTAATTATATCTATTTTCATGTAACGTTTAATTGATTATGTCTCTTGATGAATACACATTTAAATGTATAATATTTAACAAATCCTATTTCATTGTCAATATCAATCTAACCCTAATTTACAATGCAAATACATTAAATTTAAAACATTTAAGCAATGCAAATTATTTTTTTCCATTATCAAATATTCTTGAGCTTGAAATCAAGGTTTTAATTTGAATGCAAAAAAAATTGTTTGAATTGAATTTAGGGTTTCAAGAAAAAACTAGGGTTTTTAATGCAGTTTTTTTTGTTTCATTTCAAATTCAAGTTTTCAAAGCAATTTTTTTATTTTCTTTCAATTTCAAATTAGGGTTTTCAAATACAATTTTTTTTGTTTGATTGGATAATTTAGGCTTCGAAAGCTAAATTTTGTTCTTCAGATATGATTCAAAGATGATTTTTCATTTCTACATGGTTTCATTTCATTTTTTCTTCTACCCCTATAATTTATCAATTATCCTATTACAACTAAATAAAATACATGAAATGCTAAATAAACTAAAAATAATAATGCTAAAACCTACCTTTCTATTATAAATTTCAAAAAAACACTAAAAAATCACATATAGAAAAGGTGGAGGAGTACTTGGAGGTCAGAGGTTGAAGGTCGCACTATCAGTTGTCATCACGCTCTCACCTAAATTGGGATCCTGAGGTACTAATATGAATGAGTTTCATTTTTTTAAATAAATACAATTTGAAAATAGGATTTTGTTTTCTAAAAATCAGGATCTCGTTTCCTGTCTATCGGTTCGGGATCCTTTGATAAATGGGATCCCCATTTTTAAAAAATGGGATCTCATTTAGCATTTAGGCTCAAGATCCCGAAGTTAAATGGGATCCCATTTTCTAAAATCGAGATCCCATTTACTAAAGAACGGGATCCCATTTTTGTAATGTAGATTTCATTTTTTTGGCTAAGGCAAAAACTTCCATGTTTCGTGGACTCAACTTCTTGCATTTACCCAATTATCCAATAATTCACTTCACTAATTCACACCAACATTGAGTCTAAATCTTTTTCATTAGCTTCCATTGATAAATTAGTGGATTTTCAAGTGATTCTAGATGACTTAAAAGTGATATTGGATAAGCATAGAAAGCCATGTATCAATATCAATGAATCCATCACATGAGTGCTCAACCTCTCCAACAATACAACTCAGCCAAATGACTCTAAATTTCAAGGTGCATTGAAGAAATATGAAGATTTCCTAGAGAGGAATATTGAAGAATAAAATAACGTGTTTTTTGATACTTAGTTTATTTCTAAAGTTTTCTTTATGTAGTTTGTAATATGTAGATGACATTTTACATGTCTTTTGTAATATAACAATTACATGTAAGAGGAGTGTAGTCCCAAATTAAATCGAACTCTTCGTTTGAATAAGTCAAAGTAGTTATAGATTTCCTTTTTTCACTCTTGACTTCACTCTATAAATAAGAGGAGGATCTTTTGTAAATGTTATCTTTTAGCTTATGAAGTGAAACATTATCAAATTGAAGAGTGAACTGAAACTTTGTTTTCAAATTGTGAATCAAATTCAATCAATAAAAAGAAGTAATTTAGCGTCCAATATTTCCCTAGGATCAATTTTGTGGTGTATTGGGATTGTTATTAAGTCTTTCATATTACATTCTCTTGCACATGATTGAATCACAACATGCAATCATATGATTAAGATGTACTCTAAATCTGATTTTTAAATTATTTGAGTTGCAATATTGTAAATGTAATCAAATATTTATCAAATAGGATCCTAAGAAATCTAAGAATAAACTAAGGTCTGAAATTTTGTGTGAGAAATTCTAAGTCAAAAAACAATTTCCAGATTTCTTCTCTTTATGCCGAATATACTGATTGCAGAACATTAATAAATTTTGATGTTTGCATATCAAGGATGGAACCACCTTTTGTATGTTAGGAGACCTGCCTCTAAGAGACGCATCTCTTGAGAGGACATGTCTCCACATGTGGAGACATGTCCGCTCAAGGGATGTGTCTCTTTGGGCGGGCAGGATTCACTTACAACCAATTAACATTTGGTTTAAACATCTTAACACATATAACCTTATATATGTGTGGTGTGAATGTTTATTTATGAGTTTGCATTTATTTATTATTTTGAATTTAAGCAAACTTATAAATTTGATTTTACTTATTTTATTTTTCTAGAAATATGTTAAATATCGATCATATATAAATTATGATAATGCTTTTCAGCAATCATCATTTATATTCTGACCGAAACTATATTTCATTAACACTCCCTCTTAGCTAGGGAAGATATTTCAAATCAAATAAGTAGAGATATCACCTTAACACGTGATATCTAAGATATGGTATGATTTCTCAATATTGTCAAGTCACATGACATTCTTCATAACACATATTTATTATGGTATGTGCACTGACATCAAGTCACATGATGTCTACCATAATTCATGGCATATCCACGGATATAAATATCCACCATGATTATCTCTAAAGGATCAAAATGATCTACAAATGATATCAAGTCTCATGATATCAATCAAAGTGTCCAAGAGATACTATCATGACATGTCCACATATATCAAGTCACATGATATCTATCATGATAGTTTATCATTGTAGAGTCGTCACTTTACAATGTCAAATACAAGTGTTCATTATTAGAAAGATCATCACCTTTCAATAATGTACACAGGGGGAGTAGGCCCATAAGGTCATGGAGTCATACACATGACAAAAGATTTTACACATTAAACATCTTTATATATTAGTACAATTTATAAACAATTTGCATTTCAAACATAAATAACAAATTACATTTCAACCATACCAAGTTTCTTCCTGAAGTGCTCTATCTTGATTCAGGAGAGAGGCTTGGTGAGAATGTCTGCAGTTTGATCATTTGTACTAATATACTCCAACTGGATCACTTTCCTTTCCACCATATCTCTTACATAATGATAGGGGATCTCAATGTGCTTAGATCTATCATGAAAGATAGGATTTATAGAGAGTTTGATGCAACTCTGATTATCACAATGAATAATTATAGGATTCAAGGGCTCACCAAAGAGTCCCACAAGAAATTTACGAAGCCAAATTGCTTCTCTTGCTCCCATTGAGGCTACTATGTATTCAGCTTTTGTTGAGCTTTGTGCAGCTGAAGATTGTTTTTTGCAAATCTAGGAGATCATAACCAATCCTAAACTGAAGCAACATCCTAATGTGCTTTTCTGATCGATTACACTTCCAGCCCAATCTGAATCAGAGTACCCATGTAGATCTATTTGATCATTCTTGTAAAGAAGACCATATCCTATAGTGCCTTGAAGATATCTCAAAATATGTTTCACAACCATTAAATGAATTTCCTTTGGTTCACACATGAACTGGCTGAGAACATTCACTGTATAGCAAATATCAGGTCTGGTGTTAACTAGATACATTAAGGATCCAATCATCTGTATGTAAAGGGTTGGATCTGCACACTTGGATTTTGTTGCTGCTTCTTTCAATTTGTGAAGGTTGGTTTCCATAGGTGTAGACATTGGTCTATAGTCCAACATTCCAAATCTCTTCAGAATATCAATAGTATACTTCCCTTGCTTTAGTATAATGCCCTCTTATTTCTACCATACTTATAAACCTAGGAAGTAGTGTAGAATTCCCAAGTATTTCATGTCAAATTCAGAAATTAGATCCTGCTTCCCTTGAGCAATGAGGTGATCTTCTCCTGTTATCAGTAGGTCATCAACATATAAAATAATTATTAGCATATCACCTTTGATTACCTTGAAGTAGAGATTGGATTCAACATCATTCTTTGAAAATGCTAATCCCAAGAGATAGTTATCAATTCTTTCATACCAGACCCTAGGAGCCTGTTTAAGTCCATAGAGGGCTTTCTTCAGTCTGCATACATGTGAGTCAGGTTTATGTATCACAAAGCCTTCAGAATGTTCTAGATAGACTTCATCTTCAATGGTTCCATTTAGGAAGGTAGTTTTCACATCCATTTGATGGATCTTCTAGCCTTTAGCTACTGCAATGGCTAACACTACTCTTACTGATATGTAACGAGCAACAAGTGCAAATGTTTCTTCATAATCAATGCCTTCCTTTTGAGAAAAACCTCTATCCACAAAACATGCTTTATGGTTTTCTATATTTCCATCAGCAGCATGCTTTATTTTGAAGAGCCATTTGGAAGAGACAACAGATTTCTCTTTCGGTCTAGGTACTATATCCCATACATCATTCTTTAGAATAGACTGATATTCTTCTGTCATTGCATCCTTCCATGCTTGGTGTCGAAAAGATTCTATAACATTGACAGGTTCTAAGTTTATGATGTTTTTCATTAGAGCTACATAGCTAGAGAAACATTTGGGTCTTTTGCTCTCCCTGAACGTTCATTTGGGTGTTGCATGATCCTCAGCTTCTTTGATCATCTTTCTTGCCCAAAGTGGTCTCTTCTTGCCGTTGTCAGTTGTACTCTCATCTGAAGTAGAAGGAAGTTCATTTGGCATTTCCTTAGGGTGCTCCCTCTGAATCTCAGGAGTAGGTTCCATTTCAAGTACTCTAGGGGAGTAGGTTTTTGTCTCACTAGAACTTCTTGCCCTCTTGAATGCAATATCTTCTTCAAAGATGACATCTCTACTCAATTCAATTTTTTTCTGCCTAGGTCTAAATATCCTATAGGATTTGGAGGTTTCACTATAACCCACAAATACTCCCTTCTTTCCAGAAGGTTCTAGTTTGAATCTCTTCTCTTTGGGCACATGAATATAGACAAGACAACCAAAAATCCTAAAATGACTAATCTCAAGTTTTATGCTGGTAAAGGCTTCTTCAAGAGTTTTGTTATCAAGATGAGAATGAGGACATCTATTCTAAATATACATAGCAGTCCTAGAGGCTTCTGTCCAGAAAGAGGTTTCAATGTTTTGGTCCAGCAACATTGCCTTAGCAGCTTCTACAATGGTTCTATTTTTCCTTTCAGCAACCCCATTCTGTTGAGGGTTGTAGGCAACTGTGAACTCCCTCTTAATTCTAGCACTCATGCAGAATTCTTTAAAAATTTTAGAGGTGTATTCTTTCCCATTGTCTGTCCTTAAGGTTTTTATTTTCTTTCCGGAGAAGTTTTTAGTGAGGGCTTTAAACTCTTTGAACCTTTTGAGGATTTCTATTGACTCTTTACACTTAAGGAAATAGATCCAGGTTTTCCTAGAGAATTCATCTACAAATATGACATAGTATAGAAATCCTACTTTAGAGGGTACAAACATGGGTCCACATAAGTCTGAGTGAACCAGTTCTAACACATTTAGGGTTTTTCTCAAACTATTGGGAAAGGACCCCTTTGTATTCTTTCCTAAGGCACAACCTTTGCAAGTTCCTTCATGAGATGGTTTTAACTTAGGTAAGTCGGTTACAATTTTTTCTACAGAAGGCAGGGCACGAAAATGAAGGTGTCCTAATCTTCTATGCCAAATCTCATATGAATCAAAGGTGTCAAGGGTAAGGGCTTGTTTAACTTCAGTGCATAGTTTGTAGAGGTACCCTTGTCTTACACTTATGGTTTGGGCTTTCTTGATTGTTGAGTTCTTAGGCCATGCTAAAACTTTCCCATCCATAAAGGTAACTCTATATCCATTGTCTTCAAGGGCAGAGATGGATATTAGATTCCTCTTAATTCCAAGTACAAATAAGACTCCAGTAAGTTGAAGAGAGAGACCAGATTTTAGTTTGATGGAGCAAGTTCCAACCCCTTTTACAGGGTGTGCAAAATCATCCCCAATGGTTACTACTTCATCAGACCTTTCAGTCATAGTGTCCAGGTGTTCTTTGAATCGTGTGATGTGTCTAGAAGAACCACTTTTCAATTACCCAGTTGTGGGTGTTGTTATATGTTTGGCTAGATAAGGCTGAATAGAACACAAAGTTCTCAAATTCATGATCTGAATTTGTCTTTCCTACTTTGGCAAAAGATGTTTGTTTCTTTGATCTATCAAGGCACTTCATTGCATAGTGACCATATTGATCACACCTAAAGCATTGTACTTGAGAGATATATTTCTTCTTAGAAGATCCCTTTCCATTGGGATTTCTCTTTCTTTCAAAAGATCCTCTCTTGTAGGAGTTTTTCTTGTTCCTTTTATTAGATGTTGTTTTGAGTACATGAATTTCTTCATCCATGTTCTTATGTTTATTTTCCTTAGTGGAGAGTCTTGTTTCCTCTTGAAGGTAGTCAGTTCTCAGCCTATCAAACTTGGGGAGTTTAGATCTCACACTTATTCCTTGAACAAATGACTCCCATGAGTTGGGTATGCCTCTTAGTGCAATTAGGGTTAACTCTTTGTTATCAATCCGATATCCAATTGTGGATAATTGATCCCTTAGTTTGGTGATCCTCATGAAGTATGTATTAATTGACTCTCCTTTGTTTATTTGAGCATTGTTGATTTGCCTCTTTAATGCAAGAGTCCTACTGGTTTTGTTGATCTCATAGGTACTCCCAAGAGATTTGAACATATGATATGCAGTTTCATGTTTTGCTAAGATAGGCACTATATGATCCCTAACTACATCTACTAGGATTTTCATGGCTCTTTCATTGTTTTCAATCCATTGAGTTTTCTCAGGTTCAACCTCTGGTTCCCTTTTATTTTCTCTCACAATTGAGTCTAGTTTATTCTCTTTAAGGATCATCATGATTCTAAATTTCCATGATGTAAATTTTTCTGCTCCTACAAGACGATCTTCAAATCTGATCACGCTTAACATTATGAAGAGTGTGATGTGAATTCGATTTTAGAAAATATGAATTTTCTAGAGCAATCTGATAATTAGATTTGATTTGGATTCACACAACGTGGCTCTGATACCATGTAAATGTAATCAAATCTTTATCAAATAGGATCCTAAGAAATCTAGGAATAAACTAAGGTCTGAAATTTTGTGTGAGAAATTCTAAGTCAAAAAACAATTTCCAGATTTCTTCTCTTTATGCCGAATGTACTGATTGCAGAACATTAATAAATTTTGATGTTTGCATATCAAGGATGGAACCACCTTTTGTATATTAGGAGACCCGCCTCTAAGAGACGCGTCTCTTGAGAGGACCTGTCTCCACACGTGGAGACACATCTACTCAAGGGACGTGTCCCTTTGGGCGCGCAGGCTTCACTTACAACCGATTAACATTTGGTTTAAACATCTTAACACATATAACCTTATATATGTGTCATGTGAATATTTATTTATGATTTCGCATTTATTTATTATTTCGAATTTAAGCAAACTTATAAATTCAATTTTACTTATTTTATTTTTCTAGAAATATGTTAAATATCGATCATATATAAATGATGATAATTCTATTCAGCAATCATCATTTATATTCTGACCAAAGCTATATTTCATTAACAAATATCATATTTTGAAAAATGTGTTTATGTGTGTAATTTAGAGATAATTTGAAGACTTTGGGTTGTGAGTTATCATCTTCATTTATTTGATCCTATTGTGGCATATGTTGGAAACTTTGGGCTGCAACATATATCACACCTTTTTAATTTCAATCATCATGAGGAACAACAAAATACTTTGTGATTTTGTGGGTTTCCTTTCCATTAACACTTTTCGGTATCATTCTAGTTATTATTTCATCTAACATAATTGGATATCAGATATTATTGCTCCAACTAGTATTTTAAAGTTTTATTACATGTTGTAAACATCATGGAATTATCATTGTAAGTTTACAAAAGAAAACATTTATTCTGAAGAAAGAGAATAGGATGATATGGAAACACCTCATGGTTAATCTTAGTTTACATAACGTTATTTAATTACTGGTTGTTTATAGTTACCAATAAGAAGAGAGCCTCCCATTTATGAGAGGAAATATTTAATCTAACTATACTGTGGATAATGTAACCATTTTTTTATCAGTTATTTGATAATAAAATATTCACCCAACAATAATATAGAAAATGAAGTGATAATAGGAAAAACTATGATATTGCTATTAAGATTCAACCGTGTAGTTTTACGAGTCAAAATCATTCACCCATGTTTCATGAGGAGTAGTTCACAATAACCCATCTCTCATGGTAATAAATGGTCCACTAGCACTCATTGCATCTAGGTGATTCTCATAGGGGTGAAGCATTGGGAATTCTTAGGTCACGCATCCCAGTACTCCTCCAGCTCAAGTGTGCTTAACCACAAAATTTTCCACAAGGTTAAGCCCACTTAGCTTGCAATCCCATTTTCAAAACATTCAAAAAGTGTTGTGCCTTATGAACCATTCATTATAGAGAACCTTTAGCTCATCAATTGATCAGTAGGAGTTATTTCCACATCATGTCCAATTGTGATATTATTATTAGGATTCAACCGTGTAGTTTGACGAGTCAAAATCATTGACCCATGTTTCATGAGTAGTGGTTCACAAGAACCCATATCTCATTGTAATGAATGGTCCACTTAGCACTCATGACATCTAGGTGATAATCACAAGGGTGAAGCACTGAGCCTTCTCAAGAGGTCACCCATCCCAATACTAATCCAGCTCAAGTGTGCTTAACCACAGATTTTTCCCCAAGGTTAAGCCCACTTAGCTTGAAAACCCCTTGGAAAACTGTTTAGCAAGTGGTGTGCCTTATGAACCATTCATTATAGAAACCCTTTATCTCACCAATTGATAAGAAGGAGGTATTTCTACGTGTCAAATTGTGATATTACTATTAGGATTCAACCATGTAGTTTTAGGAGTCAAACTCATTGACCCATGTTTCATGAGTAGTGGTTCACAAGAACCCATGAACCATCGTAATGAATGGTATACTTAGCACTCATTTCATCTAGGTGATGCTCACAGGGGTGAAGCATGGGGCCTTCCTAGGATGTCACCCATCCCAAAACTACTCTAGCTCAAGCACACTTAACCATGGAGTTTTCCCCAAGGTTAACCCCACTTAGCTTACAACCCCATTTGTAAAACCTTCAAAAATTGTTGTGCCTTATGAACCATTCATTATAGAGCCCCTTTAGCTTAACAATTGATAAGTAGGAGGTATTTCAACATAGTGTCAAATTGTGATATTTCTATTAAGTCTCAATCGTGTAGTTTTAAAAGTAAAACTCATTGACCCATGTTTCACAAGTATTGATACACACAAACCCATATCTCATGGTAATGAATAGTCCACTTAGCACTCATTGCACCTAGGTGATGCTCACAAGGGTGAAGCACTAGGCCTTCTCGAGAGGTCACCCATCCCAATACTACTCCAACTCAAGCACACTTAACCATGGATTTTTCCTCAAGGTTAAACCCACTTAGCTTGCAACCCCATTTAAGAAACCTTCAGAAAGTATTGTGCCTTATGAACCATTCATTATAGATCCCCTTTAGCTCATCAATTTTTAAGTAGGAGGTATTTCCACAGCATTTCAAATTGTGATATTACTATTAAGATTCAACTGTGTAGCTTTATGAGTCAAACTCATTGACCCATTATTCATGAGTAGTGGTTCACAAGAGCCCATCTATCATGGTAATGAATTATCCACTTAGCACTCAGTGCATCTAGGTTATTGTCACAGGGGTGAAGCATTGGGCCTTCTCAGGAGGTCACCCATCCCAGTGCTACTCCAGCTCAAGTGTGCTTAACCATAGAGTTTTCCCCAAGGTTAATCCAACTTAGCTTGCAACCCCATTTGTAAAACCTTCATCAAGTGTTGTGCCTTATGAACCATTCATTATATAGCCCCTTTAGCTCATCAATTGATAAGTAGGAGGTATTTCCATAGTGTGTCAAATTATGATATTGCTATTAGGATTCAACCGTGTAGTTTTATGAGTCAAACTCATTGACCCATGTTTCACGAGGAGTGGTTCAAATGAACTCATATCTAATCGTAATGAATGGTATCCCCTATAAGCATCCCAGTACTACTTCACCCATCCTAGTACTACTCTAGCTCAAGCACGCTTAACCGTAGATTTTTCCTCAAGGTTAAGTGCACTTAGCTTGCAACCCCATTTACAGAACATGGGTCAATGAGTAGGAGGTATTTCCATAGCATGTCAAATACCTCCTACTCATTGACCCATGTTTTACAAATGGGGTTGCAAGCTAAGTGGTCTTAACCTTTGGGAAACTACATGGTTAAGCATGCTTGAGCTATACTATTACTGGGATGGGTGACCTCCCAAGAAGACCCAATGCTTCACCCTTGTGAGCATCACCTAGATACAATGAGTGCTAAGTGGGCCATTCATTATCATGAGAGATGGGTCAATGAGTTTGACTCTTAAAACTACATAGTTATCAATTGATGAGATAAATGGGATATATAATGAATGGTTCATAAGGCACAACACTTGCTAAATGTTTTTCAAATGGGGTTGCAAGATAAGTGGGCTAACCTTGGGGAAAACTCTATGGTTAAGCACACTTGATCTAGAGTAGTATCAGGATGGGTGACCTCTTGAGAAGGCCCAATGCTTCACCCCTATGAGAATCACCTAGATGCCATAAATGCTAAGCAGATAATTCATTTGCATGAGAGATGGGTTCTTTTGAATAACTACTCATGAAACATGGGTCAATGAGTTTGACTCGTAAAATTACATGGTTGAATCCTAATAGAAATATCACAATTTGACACAATGTGGAAATACCTCCTACTTATCAATTGATAAGTTAAAGGGGCTCTATAATAATGGTTCATAAGGAACAACACTTGCTAAATATTTTGCAAATGGGGTTGCAAGATAAGTGAACTTAACTTTGGGGAAAACATTGTGGTTAAAAGTGTTCTCGGGCTAGAGTAGTATTAGGATTGGTGACCTCCTAGGAAGACCTATGCTTCATCCTTGTGAGCATCATATAGATGAAATGAGTGCTAAGTGGAACTTTCATTACCATGAGAGATGGGTTCTTTTGAACCACTACTCATGAAAAATGGGTCAATGAGTTTGACTCATAAAACTACATGGTTGAATCCTAATAGCACTATCACAATTTGACATGCTATGGAAATACCTCATATTTATCAATTGATGAGCTAAAGGGGCTCTATAATGAATGGTACATAAGGCACAACACTTGCTGATTTTTTGCAAATGGGGTTGGAAACCTTGTGGAAAACTTTGTGGTTAAGTGTGCTTGAGCTAGAGTAGTACCGAGATGGGTAACCTAACAAGAAGGCCCAGTGCTTGACCTCTATGAACATCACCTAGATGCAATGAGTGCTAAGTGGACCATTCATTACCATGAGAGATGGGTTCTTGTGAACCACTACTCATCAAACATGGGTCAATGTGTTTGACTCATAAAACTACATGATTGAATCCTAATAGCTATATCACAATTTGACATGTTGTGAAAATACCTCCTACTTTTCAATAAGAAAAACACTAAAAAATTGACCTAAATAAAATTTTGAATGATAAGAACACATATAATAATTAAAATATAATATAAATTTACATAGATAAATACGATGTAGTAATCCAAGTAATATCTCATAGAACATATTTAGGAGGATAATCTTTTTATGGTTCATCCTTCTCCAATAATTTAAATCATACTTTTCTTCCTCAATCATATGAATTTATTCTTTAGCTACATTTGTTTTCTCTTGATAGGACTTGATTATTTTAGTGGAAATAGTGTCAATAAGTGTAACTATATAGGATTATTTAATTACCCATTTCTCTTGCATATTTGTAAGTGGTTCTATATAAATATTATAGATTTCATGAGAAAAACCATTTTCATTGAAATTCATGAAGTGACACGTTTAGTATAAAATATTAACTTCTACAACATAGGACATTTATGGACTTCTCATGTGGAATATGGGTATTTAATATTATTGATATGATCATGCTCCATCCTAGCTTTATCTTTTTATTTCTATTTGTCTTCGTGTATTTTTAATATTAACTCAAATTTATTTCTCTTTCATAAAGAGGTTCCTTTGCATGTTTATGAAAGTATCCAAAGTGAAATGATTCATATCAACAAGAGTTTCATATCGATCTTGTGTAATCTATACAATCTAGACACCCTCATGAATATATTTAACACATTGATGTTCAATAAAGTGAACAACCCTCAAGTGCTCAATTCATGTTATAGTAAGATAAATAATCAATCAAGAGTATCAAAAAAACATGGCACAATAATGTACTTCCTTATGACCCACCTTAAGGGGTGAAATTATACAACCTAAAGTATGAATCAATAAATCCCATTAGTCAACTTCAACAATAAATTTTAAGGAGCATGCAAGTTTGACATCAACTATTCATTAACTAAAAATCCTCTAGTACATATATTAAATGATTTACATCATCTACGAGAATATCAAAATTAAAATTTTCATTTATTTGACCTAGCACATGTAATAAACCATAATGGTTGTTTTGTGGGATTTCCTCATCTGAAAATGTGATTAATTGAATAGAATGCAAGGAAGAACTTGTATGTCTAGATAATTTGAATTATTACTAGAAACACACATACATGAGAATCATTTAGAAATTGACTAGTATAAATCTTCAAATTTTGATCAATGGGAGCAACATAATGATTTCCCCATAGTTAAATCCATCTATAGGAATCATGTTATAATCAATTAAATCTTCCACATTATGTTTCAATGCCATGCAACCTTGTGTGTGATGTCCATTAACTTTATAAATTTGTAGAATATATTCTCCTTAAAAAATTTAGGAAGTACTAAATAGGTGGAAGTATAATCAAATAAGAGATTAATAATCTTTGAAACAAAGTATCTAGGGGCTCTTATATTTTAGTAAATCAAAAAAGTGTGAGTCTAATAAGAAGTTAAATATTGGTTGTATTAGCCACTTAATTACCCATTTCTCTTGCATATTTTTAAGTGGTTCTATATAAACATTATAGATTTGATGAGAAAAACCATTTTCATTGAAATACATGAAGTGAAACGTTTAGTATAAAATATTAACTTCTACAACATAGGGCATTTATGGACTTCTCATGTGGAATATGGGTATTTAATATGATTGATATGGTCGTGCTCCATCCTAGCTTTATCTTTTTATTTCTATTTTTCTTCATGTATTTTTAATATTAACTCAAATTTATTTCTCTTTCATAAAGAGGTTCCTTGGGGTGTTTATGAAAGTATCCAAAGTGAAATCAATCATATCAAAAAGATTTTCATATTGATCTTGTGTAATCTATACAATCTAGACACCGTCATGAATATATTCGCATTGACGTTCAACAAAGTGAACAACCCTCAAGTGCTCAATTCATGTTATAGTAAGATAAATAATCAATCAAGAGTATCAAAATAGCATGGCACAATAATGTACTTCCTTATGACCCACCTTAAGGGGTGAAATTATACAACCTAAAGTATGAATCAATAAATCCCACTAATCAACTTCAACAATACATTTTAAGGAGCATGCAAGTTTGACATCAACTATTCATTAACTAAAAGTCCTCTAGTACATATATTGAATGATTTACATCATCTACGAGAATATCAAAATTAAATTTTTCATTTATTTGACCTAGCACATGTAATAAACCATAATGGTTATTTTGTGGGATTTCCTCATCTGAAAATGTGATTAATTGAATAGAATACAAGGAAGAACCTGTATGTCTAGATAATATAAATTATTACTAGAAACACACATACTAAGAATCATTTAGAAATTGACTAGTATAAATATTCAAATTTTGATCAATGGGAGCAACATAATGATTTCCCCATAGTTAAATCCATCTATAGGAATCATGTTATTATCAATTAAATCTTTCACATTATGTTTCAATGCCATGCAACCTTGTGTGTGATGTCCATTAAATTTATAAATATGTAGAATATATTCTCCTTAAAAAAAATATGAAGTACTAAATAGGTGGCAGTATAATCAAATAAGAGATTAATAATCTTTGAAAAAAGTATCTAGGGGCTCTTATATTTTAGTAAACTTCCTAAAAGTGTGAGGTTAATAAGAAGTTAAATATTGGTTGTATTATCCACTTAACACATATTGTCCATTTTCTTTGAGTCAATTTAAACTTTTTGAAGGGTAATAAGGTCTAGAAGAATATTACCCATACTTAAGTGTTGATGCGTGGAATTTGATCTCAAAATTATTTATAGATGACTACAAACATCAAGAAAAGAAGGAAAACTACTTAAATAAATATTATTCTTAATAATAGGATAAAGTACTGTTATGCCTTGCATAACCACCCCATCTTTTTTCCTTGGTCAAAAATGGGTCCCCCTTTATGTTTTTGTCCTTGGTTGTTTTTCAAACAAAGTTTGGAGTCTTTCTTTTCCAACACTTTTTTTGTCTTTGGTTTATTCTATTGGAATCGGAGCCGGAACTGAATCAGGTTTTTAAACTTCTTTCAAAGATCGGTTCTGGTTCTCATCCCGACAGTCTTCTTTTTCCTTTTTTGTTTTGTCTATGTCGGAGCCAGAGCTGGAGTGGAAGTTAAGTTTGAATTTATTCAAAGTTTCAAAATCAATTCCAGTTCCGCCTTCGCCTCCATGTTTTGGACTTTTGTTTAGACTTAGGTTTTGTGTTAAGTTTTTCTTGCTTCGATTTTTCTTTATATTTTCGTTATTTTGTTTCGCTTTCTTCTTTGATTGGTGGAAACGGACCCGGAACGAGAACCGAGTTGGGGAATTTCCCAAGTTTCTAAATAATTTTTCATTCTGATTCCTCTCCCACCATTTTTTGTGTTCATTGGCTTTACTGAAGTCGCACAACAGTAATGTGCTAGTTCCTTCTGCAATTCCGACTCCGCTCTCCCACATTTATGCCATTAATTATAGGAGCTCTGCAAGTAGGAATCTTGTTATGTTTTGAATTTGATTAATTTGGATGGGATTAATTTTGTGCCTTGATTATTTGAAATTAGGGGTTTGTAATTTAGGGTTTTAACATGATCTTGTTTTAAATATGATGCCCTAATTAGTACGGTTTCCTCTCGATCATATGGGGATGGTCTTGTATAGGTTATTTTCTAAGCCCCTTTCATTTTTTAATATGACCTAATCCTTAGATCATAATGTCATTTATCATTTGGTTAAAATCTCTTATGACGTCATGGTTATTTTAGGCAGAAGGAGCGTTAGAATCAATTTAGACTTTCAAGCATGTTTTGTAATAAGTATCGATTCCATTTCCATCCCATCTCCGACTTCGCTTATGATACGAAGCAGGCTTTCAAAATAGTGATAACCTAGGTGGAAGCAAAACTGGAAATGAATGTGAAATTAGAAAATATTCATGAAATCGGATTGGGTATCATTCTGATTCTGATTCCGACTCTAGTCCTACTTATTATTATGATAATCTCAATAATGGATTTGGCTCCGATCCCGACAGTGTTTTAAAAAAAGAGACTATTTAGAGTGTTTTCTACTTGGTTCTGCCTCCAGTATATATATGAAGGGTAAGATTTTAAAGCATAGGTTGTTATGTTTTCTCAAGGATATAATTTGAAGTTATATTGCAGGAAGCTAAAGAATGTCAGGAGTATCAGGAGAAGCTTCCCAAAGGAGTCAGCCTGCAGAAACTTCAAAGGCATCAACTAAGCCTAAGAAGATTAAGCCAAAGAAGTTGCCTTATACCTTGAGGTATAACCATAGGGGTCCTATCGTCACTATCAACAAAGTGGAATCTGATTGGGCTGGTGTAACTAACACCAATCTAGGCCCATTCAATTTTGAGGAGTTATATTCAGAAACATTCACTGAGGATGTAACAGGGAGAACTAGAAGAATAGTTGAGTTCGGCTTGGCTCACATCACTATACTTCCTTTATCCATCCAATGCATGAAATTGATTATGATAGCAGAAAGAGCTTACAAGCTAACCACTAGAAAATGTATGGATTCACAAGACATTGTGATCATAGACATAACTCCTTAAATGTTTCAACACATGTTCAGTGTCCCTGATCCAAAGAACCTGGTAGAGTTGAATGAGGTAGATGCTTTAGGGGTATATAGCAAACACAAGTAGGCCAACAAGGCTCATTTGAACAAGAAGTGGTTGGAAGTGGAGAAGAAGTCCCTGGATAAACTCTCATATCAACCAAAGAGGGCACAATTTTACAAAGAGGTATCAAACCTAATAATGATGTTTTCTAGAGTCTTTGGGAAGAGGGATGCATTTCATTTCAAGGAATGGATGTTTCCTTTCATTCAAACAATCTTTAATGGAAAGAAATAGTTTGATTGGCCTATGATTAGCTAACTAGAATAAGGGAAACCAAGATATTTTTCATGACTTCTTATGTTGTTTATGCAATAGCCAAAGGAGGCATCTTTCCAAGTTTGAACAGAGTGGGAATATTGGGAGAATTTGATGGACAAAAGAGAGTATGGGATCATTATGACCAGCTATCCCTATAGGTTTCTGAAACACAATTTAGAAGAGTTAATGATGCATTCTTATATGTAGTCATTAACCAGCTTAATGGAGATGTAGGATACAAATTGAGCCAAGAAGCCATGGATATTATCACAGAATGGGGATGTTCATATATCCAATACCCCAAGTTCACTTATTTCAGGTTGGCAAGATTTGAGGTTCATCCCCATTTACATCCAAGATGTTGCAGTAACAGGATGATTTTGATGGAGTTTATCTATCAAGCTCTAGGGGTCAATGCCCGATTAGGGTTAAAACACAAGCTCGGTTGTCACAAGTTCCCCATGTAGTTGGGTGAATAAAGCTGCCCACACCTTGTGGGAGCTAAGGGGGTTTGCAGTGAATTGATACATTTATAGTTGGGTTTGTATTCTGCTCAAAAACACTTCGATCCAAAAACAAAGATGAATGATTTGTTGGCTTTGGTCTTTGACAAACATTTCAATCTGTTAGAGGACTTTTGAAGTGATCTTCAAGATGAATATGACCTCAGGAAGAGGAATTATGAGAGGTTTCCTGTTTCACTCATGGTAGAATTCGGGGTCAAAGATGATATTCCTGATACATTAGTAGATGATGGAGTTGTGTTGGATTCATCATATGAAGCATTGAACATTGGTACCAAAATTTTGGATCTGATAGATTGGGATGGTGATGAGACCATCAACATCAAGCAAATAGGGAGACCAGTCTTAGATAGGAGTATCCACTAGGCTGTTCTAAGAGCCAAAACTCCTGGGGGTCTAACTCCTAAGAAAGGGAAGGGATATAAGAGAATCAAGAGGAAATTGCCTCCCACGAAGCCTTAGGAGTTCTTCCCTCCTGATATTGAAGAAATCAAGCTTGAAGCCCCTACTCAAGATTTACTTGGAGTACAAGAGGAGGATGCCCAAACAGGACCTGTGGTTTCAACAACAACAATACGTGACTCATCTACTCAAGTATCTCTTACAGAGCAACAAGGTGGAGAGATGCCTAAGGGTACTCTTCATGATATAGCTCAAACATTGAAGGGAAAAGGAGTAGAACTAGAGATTCATGATGTTGAAACAGACTCTAATGAGACCTTATCAGAGAAGGATGCACAAGAAAAGATGCCTCTAGAAGAGGAAACTGAGCATGCACTAGCAGAGGAAGATCAATGGGCACTATTTTAGGAAGCAAAGAAAGCTTCGAATTCTCAAGCACATGCAGAAGCAATGGAGAAGCAAAAGGCAATAGATGCTAAGGCACAAGAAGATGCCTTCAACAACAAAAAAATAGAAGCCAAGCGAAGAGCTAATGAAGTACAGAAACAACAAAGGCAAAGGGAGCATGAGCTCAAGATCAAAGAAGAGAATGATAAGCAAGAGTTGGTACAGAAAATTCATGATTTGGAGGAGGAAAAGGCAAAGCAACGAAGGGAGAGAGAAGCCCTGATGGCTAAATTGAAGCTTTTTGAAGAAGCCTATAAGAAGAAGGAGGAAGCAGAATGTATACAAAAAGGAAAGGATGTCGAGGATCTGGCTAGGCATATGCAAAAGGAAAAGGAAGACTCGGACAAACTTCAAACATTGGAAGAAGAGAGAAATCAGGTACTTGAGGAGAAGAGGTTAGAAGAGGAAAAACTGAAGAAAGAAGAATAAGACAAGAGGATACAAGAACAAAAGGATAGGGAGGAAGCTGAAAAGCTTGCATAGACAAATGTAGAGCAAGAACAACAAAATGTACAAGAGGTTGGCTCTTAGTCGAAGGTTAATGTGCTACAACCCTCTACTATTGTTGCTTCTTCTTCAATTGTGATGAACTCTACTCCAAGTGCTTCCACTTGGTTAAAACTTGATCTTCAAAAGAGATTATTAAAACCCTCGCAGCCTCTCAATTGGGATGATATGATGAAAGAGATTAAAAAAGAAAGGCCCAAGAAGAATGCTAAAATTTTGCATTCCACTAGACTCACTGAAGGAGGAGAAATTGTTGTTGAATGTGCAATACTAGTGGTGGACAAGGATGTGGGGGATATGCAACTAACTGATTACCAGTTGAGCACGGTCAACTTGGGGAGACCCACAAGAGATCAACAAATGAACTTGATTCATGTGGTAGCATAATCCACCAAATCAAGAATGATGAAGGATAAACAGAAAAAGGATGAGCTTAAGGTTCAATTAGATCAACTAAACACTTTCTTGAAGAATGTTTCTGCTCCAAGGTCACAGCAAAATACCACCATTGAGACACCAATTTTTCTTAGCAAGAGAGAGGGGGATGATTTGGTGCAGATAACGAGTAAGGCTTGTATGATGGATACATTGACTGACAGGCTTAATCAGGAGATAGGTGAGGTGTTGGGCAACAGTTTTGAGATTCACAAGATGATAGTGGAATTAATAGAAGAGATGAATCAACATGCTAAAGCATTGGGAGAACAAGAGGAAGATTATAGAGGATATATCCATAAGCTGAAAGAGGTTAATAGATTGTCGAAATCCACTCTTCTGGAGCAGTGAATACTTGAAGAGGACAACAAAGATTTCTTAGAAAATACCTCCAGCGTAATCTGGTTTAGATCTGAATTTTTGTACAAACATAAGAATGAAGTTCAAGATTCTAGCAAGGATCTAAATCAATAGCTTCATGAGCTAGAATTTGTTGTTGCTATTATAGTGAATGTGGATATAATGGTAAAGGAAGGCATGCCTTTAAGTCAATTAAAAGAGAAATGGGATGATAGACTTAAGGAGGTTGTGCAAAAGGGAGATGATGGAGAGGATCTAATGTTTGATCAGCTAATGGATATTAAAGAAGAGATAAGGGTTGCTAGAAGGGAGTTGAAAAAGTTAAAATACATGAGAGGATTTTCTGTTGCGGAATTGGAGAGGATTGAGTTAGAAGACAGTTGGATTGATGGACCAAATTTGGATATGCTTCAACAAGTCTTCTCTAGTTATGATGAGTACACTTCAGAGCAAACTCTGCATGCATGACTGACAGTCTTATGGGTGCATGGTTTTCTTTTCTCATTCACATGCATGACTGGCAATGCTATGGGCACATGGCCTTCTTTTTTCTTCTCTCTTCTTCTCTCCAGTTTACTAGATGATCAATGTGAGAACTAGAGATCAAATTGATCTAATTTTCCAAGAAAATTTAAGTTCCTAAAAAGGTGGATCTCGACTTTAGATAGGGAGGACTTCATGTTTTTGTACATCTATATATACCGGTAGGGTACCATATTGTAAAGGTTGGTTGATAAGAATAGAATTGATCACTTGATAGTAGGAGATGGAATTTTTCATAGATTTTACAGAGATACTTTGTTATTTTATTTACAGTTGAATATAAATACAGGTTTTTTTATGCAAATATGGTGTTGGAATTGAGTTTATTAGATAAGGTTGATGAATTATAGTCTATCTATATGCCAGTGATTGTGTTGAAGCATAAGTGTTTCTTATGTGATGAAAATCATTAGAAGAAACCAGATTTAAGGATTATTTCATTAAATTATCTGTGGATTGAATTATTGAAATTTTGTTGATCTATGATTTTAGCAATGAATGAGAGTGTGTTATTTTGGAATCTTTAAAGTATTTATGATGTGTGATTGTGATGGTTAAATTAAGCACCTTAGATGCATGCAATAGTATGGACTATTTTGTAAATTGTATCATGCTATGGTTTTTCTTATCTATTGGAAGAACATTCGTTGTTGAAAATATATGTCCGGATATTAGATAATTTTTATTCATGTTTCACTTATGTATGCCCTAATCTATCTTTTTCTTTTATTTAAAACCTCTTTTTCATTAAGAACAATTTGATGAATCAGTCATTGCTCGCATTCCTTATTACCAGCAAATGCCCCTTGAATATTATAGCTGCATGGACCACTCGAATGACACCAAATAGTTGAGAACCAACTACCAGGACCTTGGGAGTTAGGCTATATGTTGTCTTTCTTTTTCAGGAGAAATAAAGTAGAGATATTTTGTTTAATGTTGTTCGTGTCATTTTCACCATGAACAGATTTGGCACTAGAAGGGAGGGCCTAAATGAATAAGATGTCTCATATTGGGTCATTTTAACTAGAGAAATATGGGAGGATTCTCAGATCCTCTACTAATCCTGAACCATTGGAAGAACTCAAAACCCCAGTTAGACCTAGACCCCATGCTCATAGAATTTTGATACCTACATTGCCACCACCGCCTACTCCTCTTGGATTTAAACCAAATCCACCTACACCACCACGAGTTCAATCTACATCACCACCATTGGCTCGATCGGTATCGCTCCCACCAGTTAGGCCAGTGTCACCACCAATTCAACGTATATCAGCACCACTGGATCGACCAGTATTACCTCCACCAGTTGGACCAGTGTCACCACCAATTCGGGCTATATCACCACCACCTTTTCAACCAATCCTACCCATGGCTTATTTTGTGAATGACTCCTCTCCATTAGGGACTATACTAGGAGGAATCCATGATTTACCAAAGAAACCAGAAAAGTTTTGTCCCAAGTACATGCATGGAAAATCAAGAAGTGTTGAGGAGCATATACAAGTGTTCAAAGATGCTTGTACCCGTGCTCAAGTTTATCATCAAGACGTGGTATGTAGATTTTTTCCTTATTGTTTAGGGGACATGGCGTATAACTGGTACTTAAATCTGCCTCGGGGATCTATTCTGGGTTGGACATATTTAGAAAATGCATTCATTAATCAATTCTAGGTTTATGTGGACCCTGCCATCCTGTATCACCAGTTTTCCACCATAAGGAAGGAACATCATGAGCCATTTCCTCTATTCAACACTAGATTCCAAAGGATGTTTTGTATGCTGCAAGGTCCTTACTTAGTAGCTGAGAATATTTCCATTCAGGCGTATTTAAGAGTTGTTGATCCCTTGATTGGCCAATTCTTGCAGAGAACTTATCAAGCCAATGAGATTGACTCCCTGCCTAAGGTGTATCATCTAGCCATCAAATTGCAACAACACATAGTTCTGTAATCAGGAGGTTTAGGAGCAGCTCTTCCTCCCATGAGTTATCGGATACCTAACCCACCATTGTACAACACTATCCTAGGGATGTCTTACTCCCAATATGGACCTGTGTCTAAGTTACAAGCTCCACCTAACATGTCTTTTTTCAGAAATGGCATGCAAGATTCTTCCCAACAACCTCAAAATCAACAACAACAAGTGGGAGGATCAATGCATGTTCTTTCCCCATCCATAGTGTAGAATGTGCAAAATGTTCAACTGACCAATGAATTAGAGACTCTCAAGAAGACTATATCTCAAATGTCTAATGACATGGCATAGCTTAGGCAAAACCCTCCCCACAACCAAAACCAGAATTATCAGAACCAGGGAGGTTACAACAGCCAGGGGAATTACTCCAACCAGAATGGGAATCAGAACACCAATCAGAACTTTCAAAATTAGAATTCCTCTCACCAAAATTACCAAAACCAGAACAAAGGATATAACAAGAGGTCCAAAAACAACAATAGGCAATGGAATACTGGACCTAACAATGGGGGAGTTTCCCATAATTATCAGTCAGGTGAGGAGAGATCACATACTGCTAATGTGGCTAACCTTTATTTCATGACTAATTGGTGCAAGATACATGATACTGCAACACATTCTGAGGTTAATTGCCTAGAAATGGAGAAAATTGTAAAGATTGCACAAGCCGATGCCCATCCTCCAACAAGAAATTCCAATCAGGATAATGGGCCAGAAAGTACTGCTATGACTTATGAGACTATTGAATAGAAATACCAATTTCCCATGCGGGGAGATAATGAACCAAAGGGGGATGTGTATGATTCCCAAGCATTCCAATCCAAAGGTGGTCACTTTCTGAGAAATCAGAATAAGGGCCCATTTAATACATCTGCACCCTCAAACAACATGGACCCACCTAACCAAAATGCAGATAATAACCCACCGCCACCGAAGGGACCTTCTGACTCTCAGAATAGAGGCAAACTGCCTTCTTTTCCCAAATATCAAAAGAGGAATGATTCATAATTTGATTTTATTGTAGAAATACAGAGACAGAAGACATCATTGTCATTCTTTGACATCATGAAGTAGTGCCTGGCTCAACGTGAAGTAGTATTGAAGGCCCTGAAGGAGGCAGACCACTTAAAAGGAAAAGGTAAAGTGACTCTAGTGAAGGAGACAAATGAAGCCATCCATAAAGGTAAGACCATTACCCCACCTTTTATTTTAATTTTGAGGATTTTTGGAAAGAATTTGCATAACTATTTATTAGACTCTGGAGCATCGGGTAATGTTATGCCCTTTTCAATATGTAATAAATTAGGATTAAGTCCTATCCTGACCAATAAGAAAGTGATCCAGTTAGACAAAACTGAGGTCAATATTATAAGAGAATTAAAGAACATGCATGTACAGGTTGGATCATATCCAAGGATGTAGACCTACATAGATATCCAAGTGGCTAATATCCCAAAGACATATTGTATGCTCCTAAATCAAAAGCTAATGAAAATTATTGGGGGATATTTGTCCTTGGATTTCTCTAACATGTGGCTACCCTAGAAGGGGGTTGCAACACAGATAATAATTGAGAGTGAACCAAGACTCAAGCATATGATTACAAAATATGATGCATCAAATGAAGTAGCATATTTTGAGACAGAGATAGGATTTTTAAAAAAAAGAGGAATTCCTTATTTTCTTTGTACTCAATCCCAAGGATATATTTCCCCTAGAACATAGTAACCCAATGATATACATCAACCAACAAGTTCTAATAAGGAAATTACAACAAGATAGGCTAGTATTAGGAGGAGAAATTGATTTGAGTAGTTTGTTGCTTCCTAATTGGTGTAGGATTCATTATCACAATCATTCAGAGTTAACATGCCAATCATGCCTAGATATCTTAAGTCATGTAGACCAGCTCAACAAATGTGTCAAGAGAAACCCAAAACCCCTATCAATGAGTTTTATTTTCAAGTTAAGGACGCTACCATTCTCACTAGGACTAACTTTTCTTAGGAGGAGGATTCTTCACCAGTAGAGTAGACTCAAGTTCTAGGCTCCAAAATTCAAGAAGAAATTGAGATGTCGCAGTTCCTTTCCAATACACTTTCCCTAGATACTTTTCCAATGCCCAAGGCATTGATGAAAGAGGAGTTGAATTGTAATTTAACCCAAGAAGTTGTTCAGGAAGCTGAAAACATAGAAAAATCTTCAAGTCAGCCTTGCCCCGAGTCAATTTTTGATGACCAGCAAAAGTCTGAGCCGCCACACATCCCAAGTAAGTCATCCCCTGTTATCCCTAAAAAGAAAGAACTCCCAGCCAAAGACCAATTGTGGAGTCTTAAATTTGATGGTTCCAAATCCACAGCAGGAAGTGGAACAGGGATTGAAATAACCAACCCGAAAGCTAAAACTTACTTTGCGTCTTACAGGTTGTAGTTTGGCTGCACAAACAACGTGGCTAAGTATGAAGCACTTGCTTGAGGGCTTATTTTTTCTCATAAAAAGAAGCTTACTGCTCTCACGATTATGGGGGATTCTAAAGTGATTGTAAAATAGGTAGTAGCCAGTATACATGGCATAGCAAAAGATTGGTTGCGTATAGAAACAGAGTTTGGAACTTAATCGAAGACTTAATGTTTTTGGGATTACTCTGGTCCCTAGAGAAGCTAATTAAATTGAAGATGCACTTTTTGTTGCTGCTAGCACATTGGAACCCATGCAAGACTCTAATCTAAAGAGATTTTCAGTTGAACTAATTTCAGTCCCAGTTGTCCCTGATAATGTCTGAAATTTTTAGGTATTTGATGATGATCAACATATATTGGCCTTTTTCATAAGTTCTGATGTTTTTGAAAGGTAGATAATAGATGAATCTAAAAGAGATCACGGAGATTGGGATCCTAAGAAGGAGAGTGAAGAAGGGATATTGGATTTGAAAAGTAATAGCATTATGAAAGGGATGGTAGCTTTAGAGAGAATATTTGACTCTGACCCACAGGCTCATCAAAGGGTGCCCACAGAGGATGAAGGAGGGAAATATGAATCTATCAATCTGACTAACTCAGGCCCTAAAAGGAATGTCCTCATAGGAAATACTTGTCCTCAATAAATTAAGGACAAGATAATTAAAGTTTTGGAGCAGAGCATTGCAGCCATTGCTTGGAGTTATGATGATCTAAAAACCTTTGACACTTCGGCGATCACACATACCATACCTCTCAAGCCAGAAGCCAAGCCCTTTCGTCAAAAACAATGCCTGTTCAACGCTTTAATTGAGCCCCTGATCCAGAAAGAGGTACAAAAGCTCTTATCTGCAAGGATAATCTTTCATGTTAGACATTCTACCTGGGGTGGTGAATTTAGTTCTTATACACAAAAAGAATGGTGAAATCAGATTATGTGTTGATTTCAGGAATCTAAATAAAGCCTCTGAGAAGGATAATTATCCACTACCCTCTCTTGATGAAGTGCTACAAAAAGTTAATGGGTCTCAGATGATGTCATTTTTGGATGGTTATACTAGGTACAATCAAGTTCTTGTTAGTCATCAGGATAGGATGAAGACAACTTTCACCACCAAATGGGGCACATTTGTTTATCGAACGATGTCATTCGGTCTTATCAATGTTGGAGCAACCTTTCAATGGGCAATGGATGTAGCCTTCAAATATTTTATAGGGAAGTGTATAATTATTTATGTGGATGATTTAACCATCTTCTCTAATAATAGAGAAGACCATGTTGCTGATCTAGAAAAAGTTCCAAGAAATGTATAAGCTATGGTGTCTCTCTCAATCCCAAGAAGTGTGTGTTTGGAGTATCTCAAGGGAAACTCCTAGGTCACATTATATCAGAAGAAGGGATATCCATAGACCCTGATCGAGTCGGGGCTATCTTGAAATTGACAAGGCCAAGCAGCAAGAAAGAAATGAGAGCCTTCTTTATGAGGATCAATTTTGTTAGAAAATTTATAACAGGGTTTGCAGAGATCCTCAAACCTCTAAATGAAATTATGAAGAAAGAGGAAAATATTGAGTGGAGTAATGAGGCTAAATCTTCTTTCTCGTAGATCAAACAGTCAATATTTGAGGCCCTTGTTTTGATAGGCCTAGATTATTTAAAACCTTTTATATCTATTCTTTCGCATATGACCATTCATGTGCAGTTGTGTTAACACAACAAAGAGGAGAGGGAGAAGAAAGACCTATTTCCTTCATGAGCTCTCCATTTAAGAATGCAGAAGTGAGGTACCCACCACTAGAGCAACAAGCCTTTGCATTGGTACGAGCGGTAAAGAAGTTCAGGCATTACATTCTTCAAAGTCAAGTAATGGCCATAGTTCCAGATCCAGCTGTAAAGTCTCTCTTGATGCAAAGTGAATTAGGAGAGTGAAGAGGAAAGTGGATGGAAATTTTACAAGAATTTGAATTAGATCGAGGGCAAGGTTTATCAAAATCAATGGCATATGTGGACAAAAACATCACTTGTCAGTAGTACACCGTCCAGTCATTTACTAAGGATCCCTAGTATATAGACTTGATTTTCTTCCTCCTCAATAACAGATGTCTAGAAGGAACGAATGCTACTCAGAGGAGAGAATTGAGGATAAAGAGTGCTCACTACATGCTTAAAGGGGGATCCATCTATAGAAAGAATTTTCAAGGGATTTACTTACGTTGTTTAAATCAGCAAGAGGCCAAGCATGCTATTTATGAGTTTCATGGAAGGCATGGAATAGGACATGGATCTGCGGATGCTTTGGCCCATCAGATTCTTAGATCATATTATTATTGGCCTTATGTATTTTGGGATGCACACCAAAATGTCAGAACTTGTCATGTATGTCAAACTTATGCACCCAGGGAAAGAAATCTTGCCATGCCTTTTCAACCAGTGTATGAGGTAAGGTTGTTTGCTCAATGGGCCCTGGATTTTCTAGGTGTTATTAATCCCAATTCTTCTATAGGACATAAATTCATCTTGACTGCAACTGACTACTATACACACTGGACTAAGACCCGACCCTCCAAAAATAACACCACAGAGGTGGTCATCAAATTTTTGACTAAGAACATCACATCCAAGTTTGGAGTTCCATTTTCTCTGGTATGTGATAATGGCACTGCTTTTTCTTTTGTTGAATTCATTCAATGGGCTTATGAACATAAAATTATTTTGAAGTATTCATCTAATTACTACCCTCAGGGAAATGGAGTGGCTGAGTCCACTAATAAAAACTTGTTGGAAGTAATAAGAAAGCTGTTAGAAAACAATCCTAAAGACTAGCACACCCAGTTGATATTTTCCTTTTGAGCAGATCGAATCCGAATCAAAGCAGCTCTAGGAAATTCACCTTTTAAATTAGTCTATGGCCGAGACCCAGTCTTCTCGATCCATTTACAAATACATGTTCTTAAGTTTATGCAAGAATTTTATACCAAGGATGATAGGATCGAGGTTAGATTACTTTATTTGCTTAACATGGAAGAGAAAAGAGATGCTGCTTTGCAACAGTTATCTAAGCATCAGGCTATCGTCAAATGTTGGTTTGACAAAAGAGTTAATATAAAATTCTTTAGGATATCAGATCTTGTATTACTATGGGATAAAGCCAGAGAAAAGAAAAGAGATCACCAGAAATTTGATAGACTTTGGTTAGGTCTGTATCAAGTGGTTGAGATACTAAGCGAGAATGCTTTTCGTTTAAGTACCTTAACAAGAGAACCTATTCCAATACCAATTAATGGTCAGTTTCTCAAGCACTATTTTGGTTCATGAAAGGTCTAATATTTTAAAGAAAATGTATTATACTATATCATATGTAATTAAGGTTTTTGTTTTATTTTTTATTTTTTATTTTTTTTACTTTCATTTTGTGTTTTATTTGTTCTTTTCTTTTTTTAGTTTGTTTTGTTTTGTCTTGTTTTGTTGGGAATCTTCATTTTTGTCCATATCCAGACAAGGGGTTGTTATTCAATGTATACTACTAGTAATAGGAGAGAAATTGGTTTAGGTATTTTCATTATCATCATTTGAAAATGATTTCGCACTGAAACTCATGTTTTATGACCATTCTAATTTGGATTTGAAAAGTTATTAAGGATAGAAGATACATTATGAATATCTCATGAATTATGATAAAAAATTTGTCACCAAATTAGAAAACATCTGCCTAAGTAAATACCTATTTGTTTTAGAATGGCTCTACCTTTGATTCAAGTGAAAAATACAATTCCAAGACTATCATGAAATCCATTGTAGTTCTCAACCCACATTTCAAATCAATTGTGTCTGAGTATTGAGGAAGGTGCATAAAAGATTTCCACAAGTGAAGCTTAAGTAAAAAAATGAAAAGAAAGAAAGAAAAGGCAAGCTCAATAATCAAAATGGGTAATCAAGTATCTCTATCAGGGCTATGGATGTTTGGCTGACAATAGAGAAATGCTTTAAGAGAACTAGAGGTATCTCCGTCAGGGCTATGGATGCTTGTCTGGCAGTAAAGCAATACCCAAGATTTTATTGCATGATAGTTAAAGGACTCAACCTATGTAGCTTGAATTTTAGGTATAGTTGTTTGGAAGTAGAAAAAGCATCTATAAAGAATGATGCACAATATATGCACACACTCAGATTCAAAAATAACTCATGAGCACATACATATGAGATTCCAACTCAACCTTATCCTATATTTATATCTGATCTTACTCAATGTTAGCATGCTTCATAAGCCAAGTAGTTTTAGGGTGACTGAATTTTTTTCTTGGGTGTCTTGAAAATGGGTAAACCATTTTCCCAACCGAGTCGCCATTTGTTATGCCTCGCATAACCACCCCATCTTTTTGCCTTGGTCAAAAATGGGTCCCCCTTTATGTTTTTTTCCTTGGTTGATTTTCAAACAAAGTTTGGAGTCTTTCTTTTCCAACACTTTGTTTTTCTTTGGTTTATTCTGTCGGAACCGGAGCTGGAACCGAATCGGGTTTTGAAACTTCTTTCAAAGATTGGTTTCGATTCCCATCCTAACAGTCTTCTTATGCCTTTTTTGTTTTATCTTTGTCAAAACCAGAGCCGAAGTGGAAGTTAAGTCTGGATTTATTCAAAGTTTCAAAATCAATTCTAGTTCCGCCTCCGCCTCCGCTTTTTGGACTTTTGTTTAAACTTAAGTTTTGTGTGAAGTTTTTCTTGCTTCGGTTTTTTTTTTTTTTTTAGATATTTTGTTTCGCTTTCTTCTTTGATTGGCAGAACCAGACTCGGAACGGGAACCGGGTTGGGAAATTACCCAAGTTTCTAAATCATTTTTCATTCGGATTCCGCTGCCCCCATTTTTTGTGTTCATTGACTTTACTGAAGTCACACAATAGTAATGTGCCAGTTCCTTCTGTGGTTCCGACTCTGCTCTACCACATTTATGGCATTAATTACAGGAGCTTTGCACGTATGAAACTATGATTTTTTACCTTAAATAGGGATTAACTGGTAATAATCATTATTGTTAAAAGATTAAAGAGTGAACCAGAGTTGCAGTGGAGCATTTGTGCATGTGAGTCGATCGAAAGGGAGACAATTACACGTGGATTGCTTCAGGGGACTAACCTATTTATTTGTGTTTGAGGCAGGGTATTTTCATTCTTCTCTTTTGTTTTTTTTTTCATTTTCTTTTTTGTTTTTGGTCATTGGTTTCATGTGAGTTTGTGATTCTCAATTGTATTGTGAGTTCATGTGATCCGTTTTCTTTCTCTTTTGTTTAGTTTTCTTGTTTTCATTTTTTTCTTTTCTGGTTTTGTTTCTTGTTTTTTTTTTTTTGACACAGTTATTTTCATGTTTTAATCATGACCGTATCATGGTGCCCTAGTTTTTAAATGCATAGATTAGTTGCTATTCTGTTGTTTGTAGGGTTTTTGATAAATTATGGTTTTACTTAGGAATCTTGTTATGTTTTGAATCTGATTAATTTGGATGGGATTAATTTTGTGCCTTGATTATTTGAAATCAGGGGTTTGTAATTTAGGGTTTTAACATGTTCTTGTTTTAAATATGATGCCCTAATTAGTACGGTTGCCTCTCAGTCATACGCGGATGGTCTTGTATAGATTATTCTCTAAGCCCCTTTCATTTTTTCATATGACCTAATCCTTAGATCATAATGTCATTTATCATTTGGTTAAAATCTCTTATGATGTCAAGAAAAGGGAATAATGGAGTCCGCGGGCAAAAAAGCGCAGGAGCAAAACCTACAACGCATTCAAGGAAATCCCGGGATAACTGGGCTCTGGAGGAAGAATATGAGAAGAAGGAGAAGGCTGAAACTCTCCCCCAAATCATAGGACATATCCCCCAGTGGGTATTCAAATATGGAGAATGGGTAGAAAAATGCGACCCAACCCATCTCCATCTGAGAAACTCTTCGGGCTTCAATCATAAGAGCAGTCGGCCAAATGATCACAATCGAATTTCATTTCAAAACAACACTCAAGATTATTCCTCAAAGGCATAGAGGCGTGGGTGGCTCTGGGAAAATCACCATCAGGGAAAACCCTCAGACATGAATTAGCGCAGCAAAGGTAACTCCATCCCGGTGCGAACAAGTAATTTTTTGAGAAACAAGAACCAAGGAAACCCAATCAATGGAAAAACACATCAAAAACTTGGGGATCTTCGAAGAATTCCAAACCAGAGAGATCATGAGCTGCTCACCTGAAAATCTAACAGAAGGGAAATGCAGCACAAACCAAATTCAAACATCGAATTACACCCCTGGGGAAGCAAACTCTTCCAATTGCCCCCGAACTCAATCGAACGAAGAGTAGATCACCTAACGGAGCTAGTGATGTTTTCTAAATGGACGGTTCATGGATGCCCAAGCGAGGAGATCAAAGCCTGGTGGAAAAATAAATTTAAAAACCGGGTAAGCATAAGTCAACTTCCAAATTCTTTTTTCCTCATTGAATTCAGTGGCCAAAACTTAAAATTTGAAATACTTAATGGGAAACCCTTGTTCATGAACGGTCATAGCTTCCATTTTCTGAACTGTAAAGCTAGTTTCGACCCTTGGAATTATAAAATAAATCAAATTCCTCTCTGGCTCAAATTAATTGACCTACCTTATGAATTTTGGAATTTAGATGCCCTAATTCATATTGGTGATGCCCTTGGAGTATGCCTGGGTGTAAATGAAGATTTTATTAATGGAATAGAAGGAGCCATTGTAGGCATTCTGGTTGAAATAGTTGAAGGAGTTGGGATCTATAAAAATTTGGAGATATTGAGAAAATACGGAAGTTGGCAACAAGAAATTGAGATTTGGGCAGGTCACGATCACAAAAAATGCCTGTTCAGGGAATCCTGCTCGGAAGGCCCCTCAAATACTGAAAAGTCCTTCTTCGCAGATAAAGAAAACTCAACCTCAAACCTAAATTCCAATGCCCCAAGCTCCCCCCCCACCAAAAGCTCCTCCTAAAACTTCAAGTCTGGAGCTTCAACCTACAGGGGAAATAGGGTTGACTCTTCATAATATGGAAACCCAATTCAAGGAATCCCTAGCTGAGAATCCTAGTAATACAAAGCTAGCTCTAACTGCCCTAATGGAAGGGGATCAGAATCTCCAAAAAGACATAAGAATTCAGTTAGGGATCCTATCCCAAGAATCAAGGCCTCAAGACCCTAATCCACTGCCACCTCAAGCATCAAAAAAAGCACCAATTCAAACCAACCCAAACCTTCTAAACCTACCTTCGTAAAGCACCGTAGGGGTAAATTCTCAATCAGAACATGAGGTAGCTACCTGCAATTAGAGGAAGAATTGGACCCATGGGAAGAATCGAAGGCTAGGGAGTTATTAGAAATAAGACAAATTCAGCAATCAGAATCAAGGATAAAAGCTCCAAACTTCAAAAAGAAATCCAACAGAGGTAGGATGTCAAACAAACCCAAACTGTTAATAGCAGGCAATGCATCAGGACAACAAAAAATTCTATTTGGGAAGGAAAACATCCTTCCCAGAGAAAAATGAGAATTATATCTTGGAATGTCAGGGGCATTAATGCCCCTAACAAATGGTGCATGGTCAAGCACCAAATTGACCAATCAAAAGCAGATGGTGTGCTCTTACAAGAAACAAAATGTAGTGAAGAAAGCCATAAGAGACTGGAATTCTGGAGACAATGGAAAGGTCATTTCAAGGAAGCGGCAGGTGCTTCAGGTGGACTTGGAATCCTTTGGAACCCCCTGACTATAGAAGGTTCAATGGAGAAGGAATAAAATAACTAGCAGCTTCTCAAGTTCAAAGAAATAATTAAAAACATCCCCTTCTTTTGTGTCAACACCTATGGACCAATCCCCACAGCAACAAAAAAACAAGTCAAAGACAAAATAACAAGCGTACTGGAAAATAAAATTAGAGAACTAGGAATCATAGCAGGAGACTTTAATGCCACATTCAAAAATGAGGAGAATCACGGTCGTCTAGAAAGATTTCTAGAAATTCCTAGACACCAACTGCCTAAAAGATATAATCACTAAAAATGGAACATACACTTGGTCTAATAGAAGGAAAGGGTTCACCAACATTGTAGAAAGACTCGACAGATTCCTCCTATGGGGAGATTGGGGGGATATGACATCCTCTTTAGAAGCCCAAATCTTACCACTGACAAGCTCAGACCACTTTCCCATCTCCCTTACCCTAGGGCATGATGCCCCTCCTTTTAGGAGCCGCTTCAAATTCAAAAATATGTCACTAAGAGATAACCAACTCCCAAATCTAATTGAACAATGGTGGAATGAAACCAAATTTGGGGACAGTACCAGCCTATTCAAAATCAGTAAAAAATTAGCCCACATCAAAACCAAACTCAAAGAATGGAATATCTCTCACTTCAAAAACATATTTCAAGAGAAGGTAAGGGTGGAGTAGGAAATCAAAACGCTGAATGAACATGTCATAGAAAACATAATGGATGCAGTGGACTTTGAAAATGAAAAATCCCTGAAGGAGGAACTCTCAGAACTACTAAAAAAAGAAGAATGCTACTGGCATCAAAAATCAAAGGAATCTTGGTTGAAAGAAGGTGATAGGAATACCAAATTCTTTCACAAATCTGCCAATGCAAACAGAAATATAAAAAAAAATTCTAAAATCAAAAAGGAAAATCGTGAAGTGACTCAAACCATTGTAGAAGTCAACAAGGAAGCAACCAACTTCTTTGCAAAGCTGCTAAACAAAGGTTTCCCTTAAAACAAAACTACCAGAGACAAGATTCTGAGGTCTATTCCTTCTCTAATCAATGAGGATCAAAACCGCCTTCTTTTTCAAAAGATCCCCCTAGAGGAAGTCAAAAAAACAATTTTTTAGATGAACCCAGACAAAGCCCCACGTTTGGATGGCTTCCCAGCTAGCTTCTTCCATAATTTCTGGCACATAATTGAAGAGAATCTAGGAGCTGCAATAGAGGAATCAAGAAAAAAATGACTATGTTGGGAGCCATCAATCATACGTTCCTAGCCCTAATCCCCCAAAAAAAGGACCCTCAATCTATGAGCGACTTTAGACCAATAGCCCTCTGCACACAGTATACAAAGTGACCACCAAAATAATTGTGAACCATCTAAAAGTCGTTTTGGACAAAGTAAACTGAAAAAAGCAGAGTGGTTTCGCTCCAGGTAGGTCAGTTGTGGAAGGAATAATCACAACACACAAAACCATCCACACCGCAAGGAAAACCAGAAAATCTAGCATGCTTTTGAAGTTGGACATCCTCAAAGCATATGACATGGTAGATAGACAATTTTTACTAGAGGTCCTAAAGAAATTCAGCTTTGGATCAAACCGGATCATCTGGGTCAACGGCTGCATCTCCAAAGCTAAATTCTCAGTTCTGGTGAATGGCTCAACCCATGGATTTTTCTCTTCCTCAAGAGGATTGAGACAAGGCGACCCCCTCTCCCCTTTTCTATTTATAATAATGGCAGAAGTCTTGGGAAGGGGAATCCAAAACCTAGTCAGAGAAGACAAGTGGAAAGGCATCTAAGTACCAAATGGTCTAGAACCAGTATCTCATCTCCAATTTGCAGATGACACAATCCTAATGGGGGAGGCAAGCAGAATTGAGGCAAGGACTATTAAAACTTTCCTAGACGAATATTGCAGGGCTTCAAGTCAAACCATCAATTGGGGAAAATTAGACATCTTCTTTCTGAACACTCAACCGAGCATGCAGAGGTCTCTAGCTAGAATATTGAATCTAAAAGTGGCCAATCTCTCGGGGGAATTTTTGGGAATGCTACTATTTGCAGGAATCAACAAAAACTGCTATTGCGAAAACCTAATCAATAACTGTAAAGCCAAAATGGGTACTTGGAAAGGAAAATCGTTGTCCTCGGCAAGAAGATTGCTCATGGTCAAATCAATTCTCTTGGCTATTCCAGTATATTCAATGTCCTGCCTAAAACTCCCTAAAATAGTAGAAGATGACCTCGATCAAATATTTAGGAGATTCCTCTAGTCAGGAACAGGTGAAAAAATTCCCCCTACTGGCCTGGGACAAGGTCTGTAGACCCCAAGAGGCTGGGCGGTAGGACTAAGGCAATTAGCTATAATGAACCAGGCAATGGGAGGCAAATTGGCCTGGGATATCCACTCTAAAGGGGATCAGAAATGGGTCAAAATTCTAAGGATAAAATACCTAGACTTTGATGCCCCGACCAGAATTCTCACCACAACCAACCCTCCAAGAGGCTCTGCCATCTAGAACTTCATCCTAGATAGCAGAGATACTATTTCTCAACATGTTACTTGGGAAATTAATAGTGGAGAAATTGAATCCTTTTGGAATGATTCCTAGGGTGGAAAACCCCCTCTACACATCTCCCCCAGCCTAGAGGCAATAAAGGAGGAAACTACCAGACTGTGGGGGGACAAAGTGGCAGATTTTGGGAGAAAAATATCTAACCAAGGTGTCAGCATATGGTGCTAGAAGGATTTTCAAAGCCTTAATGCCCCATAGGTCCAGAAGGATAGCCTATCTAGAATCCTCAAGGAAAGATTCTTCATCCCTTCCTTAGGTCCAGACATGATCCGTTCGTGTGGATCTCCCAGTGGATCATACAAGGTTAAACTAGGCTACAAGGTGAAAGAGCTAGTAATAAAAAACCAAGATTGGCCCTGTAAAATATTTTGGGGAAACCAATGCCCACCTAAGGCGGGGGTCTTTGCTTAGTTGGCAATGTAAGGGAGAATCCTCATAGCGGATTGGCTATCTACCTTTAGTATCCAAGGCATGGGTAGATGCATCCTATGCAAAGCCAGCGAAGAAACAACAAACCATATTCTCCTGCATTTCCCAGTGGCGTATGATTATTGGAACATCGTAAAAAACAAACTACGCCTACAAGATCCCATTCCTGTGGATCTACCCTCATGGTTCAAAATGTGGCCACAAAAAATAGGCAAATCAGTGTTTGGAGGTATTTGGTAGGCCACCCCATCAGTGGTAATCTGGGAGCTCTAGAAAGAGAGAAACAGGAGAATCTTTCAAGACAAAGAACTGAGAAAAAGAAAGGCTTTGGGACAAAATCGAAAAGGCAATAGTAGAAGTAGTAAAAGAAGAAGCTTGAGCCAACTCATCGAACTAGAGAATCTTCACAAACTGGGATGATTGCTTACTCAAAAAGTTCACAGGCCTAAAACCACCTCTTTTGTTTAGGATCGGGTCAAGCAAGTCAACAAAAATCAAGAGAGCGGAAGTAATTTGGTAGGTTCCAAAACCAGGTTGGATCAAAATAAAATTTGATGGGGCGGCCCGTGGCAAGGGACTCCCAAGGAAGTCATTTAGCAGAACTATCCATACAACTAGGCTTCTGCGCCAACAATAAAGCCGAGTTCAGGGTAGCATCTCTTGGTCTCCAATTGGGAATAGATTTGGGAGTGTGAAAATTACATCTAGAAGGAGACTCATTAATTACAATAAACGCAATCAGTCGTGGCTCCACTCCAAACTGGAAATTAAATCACCTCCTTCAACACATTAAAGAATTAGCCACCAAATTCGATGAATTCAAACTTAGCCACATCTACAAAGAAGGTAATTGAATGGCAGACGAGTTGGCAAAACAAGCCTCTGAGTCACTCACGTAGGCTCCAACAAACCAGGGAGCCAGAAAAAAGTCTGGCATCGCAAACCCAAAACAAGACAACCAAAAACACACATAGATGCAAGTATGAACATCGAGTCCTTTCAGATCTGACAGTTCCATCGAGTGGTTGGTGTGGTGGCGGCCTCACAAACAAGTCCCAGGGTTTCAGATAGATTGTGCGGGTCTAAAACTTACCAAAATTTAACACTCGATCAATTCTCAAGCGTTTTGACGGCAAGCTCACACGAGTCTTTTGACATGGGTTCAAGTTAATAAATCAAGTAAATTTATGCTCGACTATTGCCTAATACAGCACACGGAGTCAGGAAATCTCACAAAAAAATCAAGCTCGGTCCCTCAGAAGAGTTCTGAACCTGTCCGGCAAGAAATGGGAACGTCGTTGGCCTTGGACACCGAGAAGCAACAACAAGCATTTTGTGGGGAAATAACGGACAAAAGACTTAGTGGGATAATGGCCTGCTCGCATACGGTTGTGCTTGAAGCAACCAAGAACGTGTTGGGTTCTAAATTTCTCAAGGCATACCATAGGTTCAGGACAAACGTGGAAATCCCAGCCATGTTTCTTGCAGTCAGCCTCCACATGGGAGTCCCGAAATCTTTGGCGAAGAAGCTGACCCAAATGGTGTTTATCCACACCTGGCTGGGTGACATCGATGGGGCCCTCAACAATGTCGATGACAATAATCTCATTCCTATGCCCCAACACTACAATGTGCTAAGCATTCGGGGCCGTGAGGTGACGAAGTTTCCATTAATCAGGATGGTCGATCCTATAGGCTTCGAAAGACTATGGGACATTTGCGACTTGAGCATCAACTTCCTTCTCAGGGCAGTGAAGCTCACCACCAACTTACCACAAGGTTGGGCCCTGGGGTTTGTGAAGAATAAAGGCTTTGACGTAGCCCTTCCATCTGGGGATGACACTAACTAGGGGTTTCGCACAGGTGAAGAATTGATCCCGCTAGATGATAGAGACCCAAAGGAAAAAGCTCTCGGACCAACACACCAAAAGTGAAAAATCGATTGCCCGGTGGTCGCAAACTTCATAGCCTACAAAAAAAGGGTGGTGGTAGAGGATTCAAAGGAAGACGACCCAGAGGAGGTGGAGGAAGATTAAGCAGTAGGTTTTTCCTGTCTCTAAGCATTGTTCAATCAGCCTCGGGTGTTATCTAGTATAGTCTAAACTTTCTTTTATGGCTATGGTTATGTATCTAGGTACCTTCTTAGTTAGTTGCTTCAATAGATAGGAAGCTCTGTGCCATTTTCAAATTGGCTATAGTGGATAACTGTCACAAACTATAACCGTATATTTTGTTTTGATAATTAATATAGGGTGTTGCCCCTTTGCAGTAGTTTATCTAGCAAAAAAAAAAAATCTCTTATCACATCATGGTTATTCCAGGCGGAAGCAACGTTAGAATCAATTTAGACTTTGAACCATGTTTTGTAATAAGTATCGATTCCATTTCCATCCCGTCTCTGAATCCGCTTACAATAAGAAGCAGGCTTTCAAAATAATGGTAACTTAGGCAGAAGCGGAAGCGGAACTGAACGTGAAATTATAAAATCTTTATGAAACCAGATCGGGTACAGTTCTTATTCCGATTCCGGTCCCGCTTGTTATTACTATAATTTCAATAATGGTTTTGGCTCTGATCCCAATAGTGTTTTAAAAAAATAGACTATTTAGAGTGTTTTCTGCCTGGTTTCGCCTCTAGTATATATATGAAGGGTAAGATTTTAAAGCATAGGTTGTTATGTTTGCTCAAGGATCTAATTTGAAGTTATATTGCAGGAAGCTAAATAATGTCAGGAGTATCAGGAAAAGGTTCCAAAAGGATTCAGCCTGCATAAACTTCAAAGGCATCAACTAAGCCTAAGAAGATTAAGTCGGAGTAGTTGCCTTATACCTTGAGGTATAACCATAGGGGTCCTGTCGTCACTGTCAGCAAAGTGGAATCTGCTTGGGTTGATGTAACTAACACCAATCTAGGCCCATTCAATTTTGAGGAGTTATATTCAGAAACATTCACTGAGGATGTAACAGGGAGAACTAGAAGAATAGTTGAGTCTGGCTTGGCTCACATCACTATATTTCTTCTATCCATCTAATGCTCGGAATTGATTATGACAGCAACAGGAGCTTACAATCTTGCCACTAGACAATGTATGAATTCATATAATAATGTGATCATAGACCTAACTCCTCAAATATTTCAGCACATGTTCAGTGTCCCTGATCCAAAGAACTTGGTACAGTTGAATGAGGTAGATGCTTTAGGGATATATAGCAAACACAAGGAGGCCAACATGGCTCATTTGAACAAGAAGTGGCTAAGAGAAGAGAAAAATTCCATGGAAAAACTCTTTGTTCAACCGAAGAGGGAAAACATTTACAAAGAGGTATCGGACCTGATAATGATGTTGTCTAGAATATTTGGGAAGAGGGATGCATTTCATTTCAAGGAATGGATGTTTCCTTTTATTCAGATAATCTTTAATGGAAAGCAACAGTTTGATTGGCCTATGATTGTCTCGGGTACCACTCATGATCAGCTAACCAAAATAAGGGATACCAAGAGCTTTTTCATGACTTCTTGTGTTATCTATGCAGCAACTAGAGGAGGCATCTTTCCAAGTTTGAACAGAGTGGGAATATTGGGAGAAGCTGATGGACAAAAGAGAGTATGGGATTATTATGACCAGCTATCCCTACAAGTTTCTGAAACACAATTTAGAAGAGTTAATGATGCATTCTTATATGTAGTCATTAACTAGCTTAAGGCTCAATTGGATCAACTACACACTTTCTTGAAGAATTTTTCTGCTCCAAGGTCATAGCAAAGTACCACCATTGAGACACCAATTTTTCTTAGCAAGAGAAAGGGGAATGATTTAATGCAGATAAGGAGTAAGGCTGAGATGATGGATAGATGGACCGATAGGTTTAATCAGGAGATAGGTGAGGTGTTGGACAACAGTTTTGAGATTCACAAGATGGCAGTGGAGTTAATAGAAGAGATGAATCAGCATACTAAAGCATTAGGAGAACAAGAGGAAGAGTATAGATGATATATCCAGAAGCTAAAAGAGGTTAATAAATTGCTGAAATCCACTCTTTTGGAGTAGTCAACACTTGAAGAGGACAACAAAGATTTCTTGGAAAAGACCTCCAACATAATCCGTTCTAGATCTAACTTTTTGTACAAACATAAGAATGAAGTTCAAGATTCTAGCAAGGATCTAAATGAACAACTTGATGAGATAGAATTTTTTGTTGCTATTATAGTGAATGTGGATATACCGGTAAAGTACGTCCTGAATTTAAGTCAATTAAAAGAGAAATGGGATGATAGACTTAAAGAGCTTGTGGAAAAGGGAGATGATGGAGAGGATTTGTTGTTGGATCGGTTGATGGATATTAAAGAAGAGGTAAGGGTTGCTAGAAGGGAGTTGAAAAAGTTAAAAGACATGAGAGGATTTTCTGCTATGGAATTGGAGAGGATCAAGTTCAAAGACAGTTGGATTGATGGACCAAATTTGGATATGCTTCAGCAAGTCTTCTCTAGTTATGATGAGTAAACTTCAGAGCAAACTCCACATTCATGACTGAAAGTCTTATGAGTGCATGGTTTTCTTTCTCATTCCCATGTATGACTGAAAGTCCTATGGGTGCATGGCCTTCTTTTCTCTTCTCTCTTCTTCTTTCCAGTTTACTAGATGATCAATGTGAGAACTAGAGATCAAATTGATCTGATTTTCCAAGAAAATTTAAGTTCCTAAAAAGGTGGATCTCGACTTTAGATAGGGAGGACTTCATGTTTTTGTACATCTACATATACCAGTAGGGTACCATATTGTAAAGGTCGGCTGATAAGAATAGAATTGGCCACCTGATAGTAGGAGATGGAATTTTTCATAGATTTTACAGAGATACTTTGTTATTTTATTTATAGTTGAATATAAATACAGGTTATTTTACACAAATATGGTGTTGGAATTGAGTTTATTGGATAAGGTTGATGAATTATAGTTTATTTGTATGCCAGTGATTGTGTTGAAGCATAAGTGTTTCTTATGTGATGAAAATCATTAGAAGAAACCAGATTTAAGGATTATTTCATTAGATTATTTGTGGATTGAATTATTGAAAGTTTGTTGATCTATGATTTTAGCAACGAATGAGAGTGTGTTCTGTTGGAATCTTTAAATTATTTATGATGTGTGATTGTGATGGTTAAAGTAAGCACCTTAGATGCATGCAATAGTATGGACTATTTTGTAAATTGTATCATGCTATGGTTTCTTTAGCTGTTGGAAGAACATTCGTTGTTGAAAATATATGTCCAGATATTAGATAAGTTTTATTCATGTTTCACTGATGTACGCTCTAGTCTATCTTTTTCTTTTATTTAAAACCCCTTTTTCATTGAGAATTGTTCGATGAATCATTCATTGCTTGCATTCCTTATTACTAGCAAATGCACCTTGAATATTGTAGTTGCATGGACCACTTGAGTGACACTAGACAGTTGAGAACCAACTACCAGGACCTTGGGTGTTAGGCTACTATATGTTGTCTTTATTTTTGAGGAGAAATAGAGTAGAGATATTTTTTTTAACGTTGTTTGTGTCATTATCACCATCAACAAGTACCTCAAGGAAGAAAATTTGCAATTCATCATTATTAAATTGATGTTTTATTTTTCTACATTATGAAAAATATCTAATAGCATAATAATTAATAACCTCAATACTATTTTGGGCACAGTTAATCAAATTACTCACAACTATTTTTAAACCTACAGTGTTGTTACAAAATATTTAATGAAGTTCATAGTGATCTAATTAAAAGAACGTACAAAAAAAGAGGCAAAGAATAAAACCATTGAATATCATAATCCTTTAGGGTTCTTGGAAAAAAACTGGCTAAAATCTTAAATACTCGTATGTAAAATCCAAACATGTGTGGAAAATTCTTACAAATGAACATCAAGGTCTCATTTTCTATTACATCTAGGTCAAATATAGGAACAACAAAATTAAGAGGAAATTTATATGTGATAACCGCAAAATCAAGTGATGTATGATGCATGGTGGGTTTTGTGATAGAATATTTGTTATTGGGCATAGTATTCATTTTTTATTAAAATTAGAAAAATCTTAATATAGTGTAAGCAAAGTAGAGGTAAGAATAATAGTGTTATGAGGGGTTTTTTAAATTATGGAGGAAGTGTAATGAGAATGTGTGAGAGGAGGTAACTTCCTAGCTAAAGAAGAAGGAATGACATTCTTTTAAGTAGAGTAGATATGGGATTAGAGGGGGGGGTGATCCCACAATACTGGTTTACAATTTTTGGCCAAACTGGACACTGAAATTATTATTTTTAACTAAATATTCACATTTAGGCACGTATAGTGGTTAAACCATGAGGAATTGGATGATGCAAACTAGAGTCTCATCAAATTTTGTCTGTAGATTCTAAAAATATTTTTTTCAAAATTTTTGGAATAAGATTGCACTTCTTTTTCCATCTCCCACGAAAACTGGTTTTTTTCAGAAAAAAAAAAACATTTTTAAAAAGTGACACTCACTATATACAACATAACTTTTTTTGTGTGAAGGATAAAATTCTAATTTTTTCGAATTTAGATTTTTAACTATGATATCTAGCACTCTCATTTGGTCTCAGATTTTTTTTATTGAATATTTTTTCCTTAATAGAGTTTCAAAGTCAAACCAATTGCAATTTAGACATAGGTGGATTGTATACAACATAACATTTTTTGTATGTATCAAAATTTAATTTAATTTGTTTTAATGGATCAAGGACATCAATACCTAGCACGAACATTCTTTTTTTTAAATATTTTGATAATTTTCTATTTTTCCACATGTGCAAAACAAAGAGCTTGATTTTCGTTGAAAAACCTATGTTTAATAAAACTAAAAAAACACATACATAATAAAACCAAAACATATTAAAATTATATTCATGGGATAGTTCATTTCGAGGAATACATAATCAATTAAAATAAATTTTAAATGAATTCATTTGATCCCCCAAAAGGTAAATCAAAAATGATTTTTTATCAGCATTTTGATAGGTGTAAAGGAGACTCATTTATAGGTATGGTTTAAAAATAGCAAGGTTCTATCCAAGGGGGTTTGATATAAGGTGGTTTGATCAAATTCTCTTCAATTAGAATCCTTAAAATGGAACTTTTAAAGGCTTAAATCATTAGATTATCTAAAAATATGTGATTTCGACAAAAATCAATTCCTCTCAGAAATTGTAAACCAGCTTTGTGGGATCACCCAGAATAGTATGAGTACCATAAGTATGGGGAAGAACACTAATAGGCATGTGTTTGGAAGGATTCAATGTGAGTGGAACACTAATAGAGGGAAAAGTGGCAACAACATTAGAGGTAAGAATGAAATAGGTTAGGATTACACTATATATATAAATTGGAGTGGTAGGAATGATTAAAGGAATGGTTCTAGAAGGAGAGGACTTGAAAGAGGTTTAACTATTAGACACTACCATATTGGAAGAATCCAACAAAGTACCAATACCATGAAGAATATTTGTGTTGAATGGATTAGTTGATAATGTCCTATTTATGTAAAAGAGTAGTCAATTGTCATGTAAGTGCATCAATAAGCTCTTGACCAACAAGAGAAAGATCTAATTTAGCTACATCATGATCATAACTATATTGATATTTATGGCCCTCTAAATTATTCTCAAAATGAGCATTAAAATATATTATTATTGTTGAAAATTGGATAACCATGTTAGGCTTTCAAAGAGCTCCCCCTCACAAAGAAATATTAATAACATGAGAAGCTATTTGCATAAAAAAAAAAATATGACGAAGAAATATACAAAATTAAACAATATAAAGGAGAGGGAGTGATGCTGAGCAGGGCTATGTTGTGTGAGGGGTCCACATCAGTAGGATCCACGTCAATCATTTATTTTAAAAACCTGAGATAGTCCACCTGGTAACCCAAAAAAATCCAACCAGAAGAAAATTATGTACATTTATTAATGTTTTCAAATCACTTTACAAATCCACATTTTTTGAGCTCAGAAGTGGCATCATCTAATGGTGGACACTTGTTCCTTGCTTCAGGATCTCCTGCCACACCATTGCTGGCAAACTTAACTCCCATTTACTATGCATTATGTACCCAACATTCCTTCACCGTCGACCTTTTCCCATTCACTTTGGCATGTGTTTCATTTGGTATGTTTTTCTTTTGCTTCACAGCTATGTCATTCATGCTTGACATCTTCTCTTTAAGTCATCCATTGTAGGACCAGTGGTGGTTCACTCCGAGTTCAATGGTGGTAAGTCTATGGACGAGTGGTGGTGATGCATATTTCATATTTTCTATGTTTTTCAACACCTCCATTGCCAAAAGGAAAAATGTTTAACTTATTTCATCACAAGACAACCTCACAAGGGAAATATCTATCCATTGCATGATTTCTTGTAATTTAGTTGCATGTTTTTTTTCTATAACTAGCTTTTGACCAATTGACTAGAAGAAATATGCATAGTTATATTGGCAATGTCTTATGTTATGATATGCTCAACTATTTAAGGTTTCTTGTAGCTATATTATGCTCGACTATGTATATATATACATACATACATATATATATACACACACACAGTTGATCAAAAAATGTATATTGCAACAATATTGCACCTATAATATGGTTGGTTGTGTCTATATGTATATATACATGTGTGTATGTGTATATATATATACATATATATGTGTATGTATACATATATATGTGTATGTATACATATATATGTGTATATACACATATACACATAGTTGGCCATAATATATTATTGTCTTTTTATTTCTATACCTCTATAATTTAGATAAGTATATTGATTGTATTTGAGGTTATGATAAGCTTCATTGTTAAGGGTTTCTTGCAGCTATATTATGGTTGATTGTGTGTGTATATATATACATATATAAATATGTGTGTGTGTATACATACAATCATTCAAATAATATATAATACATACTGCAATGGTTGTATTTGTCAAAAAGGGTTGGAAATATTTGTACTATACTATTGTTTCAAGTTAGAAATAAATTCCATATTGTTGTTTCATAAATGCTTATAATAGAAGTAGGAGTATGCCATTATCATAGTTAGTTGTAAGGGAGAGGGGTCAATATTGGGTGACAAAAAGACATAGGTGGAATGATACTATGTACACAATTATTTATGAAGAAAATCATGAGATGTATGAACATGAAGCTTTTATAAAATACTGTAAATACATAATTAATTTGAATCTAAATGAACACGACATATGAAAGATCAATTTCTATTTCATTATATTAAAAAATGAAGTAGATTTCAAAATAACATATTGTGGAAGCTAAAGGAGGTGGTTCCAGAAGTTTGGAGGAGCTCCCTTGCTTGACTCGTGAATAGGTGTCTCCAATAGAAATTCAAAATTTTGAAAGTTTGAATGGTTAGCTTGCATCGTACAATTCTAGTCTCTTGTGTAAAAAATTAAGTTGTATAAATTTGAATAGGTAGGTTCAAGTAGAGATATTTGGATTTTGGGAAGGAATTAATGGTAGAAGTGATATAAAATAGGTATTTAGAAAATTTGGTCGGTGATTTGAAAGGTGATTTTAGAAATTAGAAATTGTTGATTGTTTTAATATTTTGTTAAGATTAATTTAATATCATGTATAATTGTGAAGTATGGTTGATATAATTAGTCATTTTTTGAAAAATTGTATTGCATAGTGAGCTTGAGAATTCATTTTTGCATTTTTTCTGGTAAATTACTAAAAAGCCTGGTGTAGATGGACATATTGGAACCAATAGTTTGTCAATGAGGGATGAATACTGGAACATGTTTTATTGTAATATGTTAAATTACCAAGTTGGCCAATTGACAATGGGTTTTGTACATGTCAACTCACTTTTAATGCAATAAAACATTTATTCTGAAAATAAATATATCTATTTGCATTAGCCTATTTTTGGGAAGGTGGCAAACAATATTTATATTGTGGAAATAAATATATCTATTTGTATTCATCTAATTTTGGGAAGGTGGCAAATAAATACTCTACCTATGATAGGACATAATTCTGATTTAACATGAACATATCCTATCATATTAATAGAAAAATTTGATAAAAAATGGGTCTTTAATGTTATTAAGTGGGCCCCAGACTGTTATCTACTATACCCACGACACAACCAGAGTATCATCTACTATACCCAAGACACAACCTCGACCCACGATCGACCCCTCTCCCTTAAATCACTAAAAGATTCTAAAAATAGAAAAACATATATAAATAATCAAATCTAAAATAAAACTCCAAAAGACAAATTTGAAAAACATTGTAAGGTAGATAAAGGCAAGATGAATGTTTCAAAATAACTCACAAAGACCCGGAGAAAAATTGAGTTAGGAAAGAGAAATCAAATTTGAAAGTAGTACACGTTTTATTTATTCCTAATACATATAATGACCCTTTATCAAAAGAAAATCAAAGGATCCAATTAACGACTCTTAGCAGAATAATACAAATTTGCCTGTCCAAAAAGTCTTAGCAGAATCATTAAAGTTATGATCTATGGTAGACTTGTATGACTTCTACTGATTAAAATTTCAAACAAGAAACATGAGTTTGTCAAAAGCAGATGTCTACATAACAAAACGTAATCAAACGAGATAACCATTTGTCAAGGTGTGGTTAAATGCTCTTCCTTTTACAGCCATGCAGTCGTTTCAGCGGTGGCGACGTTCACATGGGTTGTTCTTTTATCAATAGAATCTTGAAACGTTATCTTCCCAAGAGTTTTTGTGTCTGGTAAACTCTGCTGGTGGGCCCAATTGTCTGTTACTATGCCCCTTTCTTTCTCCTCCAACCTCAACAGTTATGCGGCCAAAACTTAAGTATACCAACCCCCTGTTCATTCTGGCTATGGAAAATCCGGTCATAGATAAATGCACAGCCCCTCTCAAAGGAACCAACGTGGCCACAGATGGGACGACCCTCACCAGATCAACATACAAAAGTAAGTTATAACCAGAAAATCAGTTTGGTGGACGCCTACCATGTGGATTTGTTGTACAGAAACCTCTTAAACTGAAATGCCAATGTCCAATGGAGAAGAATGCAACGAGTTTAAGAATGTCATCTGGACTGGCGGATATTAAGACTGTTGTCAGTCGAAATTTATGAATTTGTTTTCTTTTGTTGTGGTGTCCCACGTCTAGTTGAATTGTGCCAGATCTGAAAGCTGTCAACTGAACAACGGAAATAAAGACCCAAGATGCGGAAATAGCTTTTGCATTAAACACCGACGCAAATGTGAAAGTTAATGTAGATAATTTCGACTTTTCGAAGGTCTAATGATCATTAATAATGGTACAGATTCGCTTGGATTGCTAATTGCAGAAAAGGGGGCTTGGTGTCAACTGGTTTGCCTTGTTTTTCTTCACCTATTAGTAAAAAAAATCCCAGAAAAGAAGATGCATGAAATCCCCCTTCTTGTCTGTATTCCATACGGAGTTGGAATACAGACATGTGCAACTCAAGATCATCCGTCGACCACCGGTGAGACCCCTATCGTTAAGAGCGGGTCCGCCGGTTGTTTTTGACTTAACATCTGCCGATAACACCATGTGCAGGTGGGTCCCTTGCCATGTGCAGAGTTGAGCTAACGACGAAACTTTTCTTTCCTTGGTGAATCGAATTAAGCGGGGAAGTATTCAGAATGCGGAAGCCAGGAGAATCCGGGCAATCTATATATAGAGGCTAATGCGCATTAGAAAATCCAAGGAAGAATCTTGCTTCTTTGTCATCAAGATTAGCCTTTTGCTCTCCCTGAATCAGGTACATTCCTTAACATTGTTCTGGTCGGTAACGTATTGTCTTGGAGATTTCAGATGTAAATAGTTAGGTATCAGTTTTTATTGTGATTTGAATGGTCTGGTTTTTCTTCATACTTGGGTGTATTCTCTTTCATCACAGAGTGGTGTTGTGATGCAGAAAATCATAATGGGGCTCCTGTGCAGCACTACTTTGGTTTCATTTCTATCAATTCTGTGTATATCAACTCAACTTGCTTATGGACAATATAGTGGCTGGCAGTCGGCTCATGCCACTTTTTATGGAGGCAGTGATGCATCTGGCACCATGGGTATGTTTTTTTTATTGGTAATTATGTAGAGTAGGAATTCTGGTGAATAAGTTGGTGTGCTGAATAAATGAGTTGGTGCAGGGGGAGCTTGTGGGTATGGCAATTTATACAGCCAAGGCTACGGAACGAACACCGCTGCTCTGAGCACTGCGTTGTTCAACAACGGGCTCACCTGCGGAGCGTGCTACGAAATGAAGTGCAATGACGACCCACAGTGGTGTCTTCCCGGAACAGTGAGGATCACCGCCACCAACTTCTGCCCTCCAAACAATGCCCTGCCCAACGACAATGGAGGGTGGTGCAACCCCCCTCTGCAGCACTTCGACATGGCGCAGCCTGCCTATGAGCAGATCGCCAAGTACAGAAGCGGCATTGTGCCAATTCTGTTCAGAAGAGTGCCCTGCCTGAGGAAAGGAGGAGTTCGGTTCACCATTAATGGGCACTCCTACTTCAATCTGGTGCTCATTTCGAACGTGGGCGGAGCAGGGGACGTCCACGCGGTGTCCATCAAGGGATCGAAGACCGGGTGGCAGGCCATGTCGCGGAACTGGGGACAGAATTGGCAGAGCAACTCGTACTTGAACGGGCAGGCGCTTTCATTCAAGGTCACCACCAGCGATGGGCGTACAACCATTTCATACAACGTTGCTTCCTCTGGCTGGCAATTCGGGCAGACGTTCCAAGGAAGCCAATTCTGAATATATATATCAATTATAGTACTATTATTTATTTCTATAGTAATACTAATCGCCCGTATTAAACGAGGAGGAATTGTAATAGAGATTTGGGATGGCGTGGTGATTCCGACATTGGCACCCTCTCCCTGCTCATCATTTTCATATATACCCGTCAACGAATGGAAGTCTGCTACTGTATTACTTCATAATTTCCTGCTCTTCTGCCCTCAAGTCAGCTCTGTCGCTACTCAGAAAGCACTCTTCCAATTGTATTTTTCACTAATAAACGTAATTAATGATATGATATTTATGGTTCCCTGCTGTCCGAATGCTTTGGGCCTCTTAACAAAACATCTAATAAAAGAAAAAAGTAATTCCTTTCAAGTATCTAGTCTAACAAAGCTCGCTCTTTTAAGACTTCAATATACTAGGAGAGAATAAAATCATTTGCCAAGGTCCAATATTTATTATATTTATTATGAGATAATTCGTTCATTATCATGAGAGATGGGTTCTTTTGAAACATGGGTCAATGAATTTGACTTGAAAAACTACATGATTGAATCATGATAGCAATATTATAGAGGAGAGAACCCATACTTGAACATGTTCCAATAGTTGTTATAGCATTTGTTGATTTAATGCCTAATATTTTTAACAATATTGAACCAATAGTTGTGACTTTAAAGTTGTTAGTGTTGATGATGACTACCCATATTTGAATGAAATACATTCCTTAGATCTAAAAAGCAACAGATCATGTGGTATCACATCAACGCACCAATAAAACATGACTTAGTGGACAACTATTGGTCTCACCTTTTTTTGGACTTTTTTGGACACCTTGACTAAAAAAATGTTGATGTGGTATCATATTTGATGATGTGGCCCTAAAATCTTAGTTATAAGTAGGGGACTTGCCAAGTAAGCTACTGTTAAAAATTGGGAGTGATTTGAAATTTTCACGTAAAATTTTGAGAAGCACGAAGTTAGGGTTCTCAACCATCGAGTCCTCTCCCCTGATGAGAATAAAATCATTTGACCAGGTCCAATATTTATTATTGTCTAAATTTAATAAATTAGTATAAATAGTAAAAAATAATTGGATTTGGATGAGTATAATTATAAAGATGGGCATTCAAATTTTTTTAAAATATAAAGATAATATGATCTTTGATTCTAATTATTTTTTAAATTAAAAATAAATTGTTTTATTTTTCAAGTATTTTTTAACAATTTGTTTTTTTTTTTATATAATATTTTTAATGAGTGATATTATGTTATAATATTTTTCTTCAAATTTTGTTGTATATTTCATTTATGATTAATTTTTTAATTCAAAATAATTATAATTAAGAGTAACATTATGTCATTATGTATGACATTTTCTAGGTCTATATTAAAATAAATTGAAACAAGGACATGAATACGAAATGTGCAATATTTTTTTAAATTTTAATTTGTTTCCATGCACCTTAAATAAACAATGTTCAACAAAAATTATGGTCACTAGAAAATAAAAATTAAATATAATAATTAAATAAAATACACTAGTATAGATGTCTTAAATACATCTATCTAAAAAATACTACTCCCTTCTTTAGATTCTCTATTGATTCCAATTTCATGTTTTATACTTGTAGTGTCACAAATTGTCACCCTTGACAATTTCACACTAGGTTTTGCTCCCCCTTATGTGCTTGGATGTCATTGTGCTCCTAATTTCCAAATTATGTTTGTAATTTTCCATTTAAAAATATTTATCAAAAAATCAAACATGAGAAATCAAAGTAAGCATTTACTATTTTGCCCCTGACACTTTGGATCCTTGGCTTGAGCAAGAATCCAGTCTAGGGTGCAGGGTGCCCTAGACTTCCTATTTTGGCTCCAAATTTAAATATGTTGGTATTGGTAGTGAAAGGAAATATGCATCCACCCAAGATAATTTTCACATAACCCAAATAGAAAAATCAATGCAAACAAGTATTCAGAATCCATATGCAAAAGAATAGACAACATACCGTCAAAGATGACACAAGATATACATTGGGAAAACCCTCAAGAGGGAAAAACCTAGCCTCCAAAAGCATCCATGTCACTCGTATATTATTTAAAAATAAACATTACAATGCATCTTCAAAGTTCCCCATGAATACCTTTGAAACATCAAGCCCTCAACAATCACTCAATGTGAACAAGCATGTAGCCACACATTGCATGTCGTGCTTCAACCCTCACAAATGCTAACAAGAGATAACCTATCAACTATCCAACCTTAAGCAACTACCCATGTGTTTTTTTTTATAGAAACAAGCTCACAAAAAACCACCAAATGGTATTACATAAAACCATGTGACTAATACCATGAGCTTACAAAACCATTAACCCCTCATTTAATATTGGTAGTAAGTTTTCCCAAAATTAAATATTATTCACATGTGCAACCCCACATTAAATATTTATTTCAATGTTACATACAACACATAAAGTGGCCCCAAGAATGCTAGACCCATGTGATACACAAACCCCCTAGATTCCCTAGGTGCACCACATAATAAATAAATATCTATATTATAACATTATGCAAGGTGGAAAACACACATTTTCCTAACATTCTCCCACTTGTTGTATACATTGCATAAGGGGTAAATAAGTAAACTCAAACATAAACAAGAGAGCAATCCCTCTAGACACATATACCATCAAGGAATAGAAGTGATCCATATGCTCCATCAAGATACCTGCAACAAGAATCATGGTGACCACCACCTCAAGCATGAATGGTCTCATCCTCCATCATGCCAATGCACAAAGATAAAAAACCATCCAAAAAGATGCCACACTAGATCTATCGCAATGAAGCATAAGTCTTGCCTCCAATCAATATCCCAATACACAAACACTTAATCCAAAGGTAATAAGTATGTATCATTAGCTATCAAGATATAATCACCATAACTAAAAATAGCACCCATAGTAAATGCTAATGCATCCAACTATCCATACCTCAAAGCTATATAAATCATAACAAGTGAACCTCATACCATCAATATGTATACAACCCATAACATGCAATCACATGCTCCAAGTACCAAACCTATCATATAATAAACATTCACATCTAGGAACTCCCACTACATAGGCTATGTAAAATTTGAAAATGATCAAGGCATCCAAAGATCCACCAATAGAATCACATAGAAGTGTAACCAAAATCATGTAGTACCAAGGAACATCCATAATGATATACAAATATTGCAAACCAATATGTTGCAATAAATATCTCACCATAGGTCTCCATAGCTCTCCCAAGTTATCCACACCCAACAAAGGAAAGAGATAAAGGAACAACCATGTCATCACCAAAGAACAATGAACAACACATGACCAGAAACATAGTGATCACCATAGCTCCACACAAGATCTCAAATCCAATGTAATGTGAATACAAAAATCTAGGAAGTAGAACAAGACCAAAGAGAGAAAGTGCAAATCAAAACCTGTAGCCTCTCTTACACACACCTCTAAATGCTAAGATGTGATAAGTATGATCTCCTCCATAAAACCCCAAAGAGAATAGCACTATCCACATCTAACCATAACCAAGATGCATGCATCTCAAACCAAAGGAAGACCGAACCTAATCCATTCCCAATGGAGGAAACAAGCCCAATAATATCTCTTAAACTCAAAATTAATGAATAATATCACAATGCATAATGAGATAAACATGCCAACACTCATCAAATGAACCATATAGAACTAACAAACCATAGCTCAAGATCCATATGCATGAGAAGATAAAGCATAAAAAATAATGCACCTAGAAGTAACAATGAGCAATACCTCTCAGATGATAAACTCTTAAGTAGACCAAGAGTGGGGAATGAGAATGCTCCTCCAAGATATCCAAGTCAGCATGACTCATTTAAGAAAAATTTCCTCATAGGTCCATGTTGAACTCACGTCCAACCAAGTTGTCGGCTCCTCGAACTTCCAATTCAAACCTCATAAGTGAGCAACCATCTCAACACATGTATCTAATCACAAGATATCAACTAGCCTCACCTATGTCTCTAAGTATCCATGAGTACCAATAACTGACCAATCCATACCAAACTCCAAATGCAACTTAGCATCATCATGAAGTTCCCAAGAAAATAATCTATGTACCCAATACCAAGAGAAACAACAAGATCAATATCAAAGCTCTAATATCGAGAATCAAGAACACACCATGACATCATGATCTCACATCTCCTCAAAATAATATCATATGCTCTAATGAACATATCATGTATGTGTATCATGCCAACACTCTAATGACCAATCGAGATTACAACATGACATAATACATAACCATCTTATCAAATCAAGGATCACATATCAAAACACAAATCATGATACCTCAACCAAAGACTAAAGAGTCCTCCATGGCCAACCAAGATGTCAGCATATCCAAATCACATGAAGATAACCATCTCCTATCAATGAAACCAAAGATCTCTAGAAAATCTCATTGCATAGAAGAAATAGAATCGAAGAGTCCATTCATGACATCAACAAAAACTACATAAGATCATCCACCATCAAATGGTGAATCCACATCATCACCACAAGTTCCCACTGAATCGTGATACCAATCTCTCCATGGAAACATGATAACCATCCTGTAAATGAAGATCCTCCATGGCCCCAACATGATCAAAGAAATCAACATCGAGCTCCCAAAGGGAAGAGCATAAACCATGATCTCCAGAACCAAGAAGATACAACACTGCCAAACCATTACTATCGCAAGCTCCCACTGAATCATGTAACCAAGCTATCCATGACATCATGATAACAACATCTTCAATGAAGATCAACCATAACCATGATCCTTAAGCCAAAAAGATACACTGCCACAAACCAAACAGGAACCAATCCAACACTAGCAACAAAGCACCTACATAAATAATCATGTCATGTCAAATTCCCTAAGGCACAAGGAACATCCATGACACCATGATCACCACCAAATGTACCACCAACACAATCCAACTATGTCATACATGTTTGCATCACATAGTCAACAACATAGGTCTCACATCATGAATGCACCTAGTAATACCATCTCTCCTCAACATGACAACCAAAATAGTAAACCAAGTGATTAAACCAAGCCACCAAACTTGAATCTGTAACAACACTGAAGCATCTATGGGCATAGACAACCCACATCCAAGTCATAAATACAACTTGTAAGTATAAACCACCTACAACACTACACAACTTGTAGATACAACAATGCAACATAAAAATCCAATAATATACTAATAACCATGTCAAATGATAGTAATTAGAGATGTACATGTGAGTGTACAATGACTCCAACATCAAATCACCAAGATCTGAATAGCCATAAGCTCACAAAATTACCATGGTCAAAAGAAACCCATAAACAACTCAAATGGAAATAACAAATAATAAATCATGCCAAAACATCTCCAAACCTGATCCATTGTGTAGTGATCTGAACAAGATTTTCATCGACTATAAGAAGTCCAAAATTTGACTTCGTATGCATAAGTTATGACCTCTCCAAGATTGAAGGCAACATCCAACTTCCAGCAAGCAAATCACTATCAAAATAGGAAAGATCTGGGAAAACCATTGATATCATAGTGAAGAGCACGGAACCACCTTTTCAATGAGTATAAAAAGTCAAAAACAGACACTTCAGGCAAAATTTATGCCCCTTGGAAAAAAGTTGCATAATTTGACTTATAGGGAGATATATTTGTGCCCCCTAGTGGTTGAGCAGTAGCCCCAATCGGGCAGTGCCGCTCGCAAGGTGGCAGACCCACTAGGAAATTTCAAAATGGTTTAGTTTTTGTTTGATTTCAAAACTAGCCGATTAAATTTATTAAATATCAAAATCTGGGCGGCATTAGATTTTTTAAGGTGATATTTTAAAAAAATTGAATTCCCCCATAGGGGCTTCAACATCACCCCATCGAATTGGGGATTGGAGATGGGTGACCAATAGTCCTGCCGACCTGACAACCCTGTCATCCATGGGCTGACAAAGTACTAGACTACAGAGGCCGCTAGTACCTTTATCGATAATTCCATAGAGTGGGCGGAGGATCTGCGAACCCCACCCCCGCCCACACTATAATTTCTATTTTTTTTTATTTAAAAAATCATGTCAAGTTTTTGAAAAATATTTTTGCAGGAATCATAGAATTTTATTTTATTTTATTTTATTTTCAACCTGCAAAACTAGACGACCATGCGACCAAGGGGTCGTTTGGAAAAAAGTTACAATTTTTTCCAGTAACCAAAATAGGTCGAATTTTATATCAATCTTCATGTATCTGGCCTCTTGGATCCAATGGTGAGGTCTATTCTATCCCAAGGGTTCATCTACAACATTTCCCCTACAAAACCCTCATTATGAATGTCCATAAAAAAAATGCCTTTTTCCAACAAAGATTCATAAGCCTAGATCTACAAAAAATAACCACAAATTTGCAACCCGAAAACCCCAAATCTACAAAAAACACCTGAACAAAACCCTCATATCTTGCAATGTTTTCATTCTTTCCATGCCAGCCCTAGATTCAAATATGCACTAGATCTACTCCAACAAGCATTATGCAAACCACAACCATGGCTTAGATACCAAATGAAAGGAAATATGCATCGACCCAAGATAATTTCCACATAATCCAAATAGATAAATCTATGAAAAAAAGTATTCAAAATCCATATGCAAAAAATAAACCACATACCATTAAAGATGACACAAGATATACCCTAGCAAAATCCTCAAGAGGGAAAAACCCAACCCCCAAAAGCATCCATCACTCATGCATTATTCATCAATACATGTTATAATACATCTTTAGAGTTCTCCATGAATACCTTTCAAACATCAAGCCCTCAACAAGCACTCCATGTGAATAGGCATGTAATCACACATCCCATGCCATGTTTCAACCCTTGCAAAGGCTAACAAGAGCTAACCTATCAACTATCCAATCTTATACAACTACCCGTGTGTTTGATTTATAGAAGCAAGCTCGAACAAAACCACCAAGTGGTATTACATAAAACCATGTGACTAATACAATGAGCTTGCAAAACCATTAACCCCTCATTTAATATTGGTAGTAATTTTTCCCAATATTACATATTATTCTCACGTACAAATCCACATTAAATATGTATCCCAATGTTACATACAACACATAAAGTGGCCCCAAGAATGTTATAGCCATGTGATGCACACACCCCTAGATTCCCTAGGTGCACCACATAATAAATAAATAATTGTATCATGTCTTGTATGTTGATGAGTGTTTTAGCACTACACAACACGGATGAAACATTAGTGTTCTATCTCTCTTGAAAGGTGACTCTCTTCAAAAAAAACTTCAGAAAATAAACCCAAGGTTTATAAAATCAAGTCTTGAAAATACAAAAAATAGCTCAATAGTGATGTGGTTTGCTAGTAATCACAAAGGGAATTTATGGTAAGACAAGGTTGGAAGCTTATGGGACTGAAATGGGGCTTTAAGAAGTCTGAGAACTGGTTAAAACCCTTGTTGTAATTCCAGAACAATAGTCTGAAAACAATCTCTTAACATCAAATATAGCAATGTAGTGATGTTGAAATCCTATACTAACACAGTTTTATGAAGAAATATCAAAAGATGCGGGTTCAAGAGAAATCCTAAATCTGAAACCTAAGTACAGTTGCATCAATGGTTGATGCTTTAGATAGACAAACTCCCAAAACTTAGCTCTGCTTAACCAAGATAAATCTGCGGTATCACAGAACAAGTGCAATCTTCAAAGGTGATCTTCATATTTTCAGACTATAACATTCATACACAAGTTCTTAAACATACACAGTTAAACTTGAGTACATGAAATTGGCTCAGATTAACCTTGCAAAGTAACTTACAATCAACAAATTATGAAAGGTATGAGCAGGAAGTTCATCAAATATCTTAACACTTTGCCAATAAATGAAACTAAACATAAATTAATAATGTTGAAATTAAAACTGGAAGATAGAATTATGCATACATCCAAAGAACGCAAGGAGTTCACCAACACTTCAATGCCTTCACTTGTATTACTTCAAAATTCCTTGTACAACAATTCATCTCTCTCTCTTTGCAAATGAGAGGAGGTTGGTATTTATAGATTTTACAATCCAAACCAATGGCCAAGATTAAATCTTATTCAATGGCTAAGATTTAAAGCCATTTAGGGTTTAAAACATATTAAATGCATTTACAATACTCTCCAATATAAAATTTGTTCACATGTGAACCTAGGAGAATGTTAAATATTCATATCCTATTTTATTTTCAAGAAATATCTTACAAAATCTCCAAAAGTTGGGTGCATGCAAGGTATTCACCTTTTAATGGTTACTATTATTCTTGCAATAAATTTGGAAATAGAGAAGTAGAGTGTAGAAGTAGAATGAATCAAAATGTTCAATCATTTTCCAGTCAGTTCTATACATGCAATAGATTTGTTTATAAAGCTAGTGAATGCAAATGTCGGATGATGAATGGTTAAAATAATGGTAAGATGTTTCCATCATTCAATGGTTATTGTTATACATGCAATGGATTTGGGCATAAGGATTTTGAATGTACATCTAAAATGGCAAGAAGTAAGTTTGTTAAACAAAAAGGTGTCATATGTCACAAATGCAATAAGCCAGGGCACATAGCTAAGTTTTGTAGAAGAGATAATGTGAAACCCTTTATTTCACATAAGAAGGTTGATCTAGTTGAGATGAAGAAGGAAATGAGAAATATCTAGAAGAAAAAGGAAGAGAATGAGGTGAATAATGGATCTATGCTAGCTCCTAGTGCAGATGTTTCCTCTAAAAACTAGATAAAGAGCTTTGGCTTAAGGGGAGTTTTAGCAGAAAACTTTCAAAGCCCCTTGACAAAGAATGAGATGTTGATGTCTTTAGAATATGTGTAGATTGGTATGCATGATCCTTTGGGGTATATCCAATGTGAAATATCTTGTTGTAGACATTTGTAGAGTGATTAAAGGCGCCTATGACAACATAGTGCAGGTTTCCTAGCTTTTTCGACCTAACTTAATCTGTTGTAATCAATGCACATTACGTCACTAGAAAAGGGTTATATTTCATTTTGAGTTTGTTGAAGTCATTTTTTATCAAGCATTTGAAGTCAAGAGAAGAGAAAACAAGTGTTAAAGTGATTCCAAAGTGTTTTTTGAAACCCTATCAATGATTTCCAAAGGCATTTTTCTTGCAAACCCTAGTTCTATGAAATTTCAAGATTTTTACTCCTCAAGTAATTTAGTTGTTCAAGCAGGGTGATCCCACAATAGTGGTTTACAATTTTTGGCCAAACTAGACACTAAAATTATTATTTTTAACTAAATCTTCACATTTGGGCACCTATAGCGGTTAAATAATGAGGAATTTGAAGATGATGCAAACTAGAGTCTCATCACATTTTGTCTATAGATTCTAAAAATATTTTTTTGAAATTTTTTGGAATCATATTGCACTTCTTTTTCCATCTCCCACGAAAACTGGTTTTTTTCAAAAAACAACATTTTTAAAAAGTGACGCTCACCGTATATAATTTTTTTGAATTTAGATCTGTAACTATGATATCTAGCACTTTCATTTGGTCTCATAGTTTTTTATTGAATATTTTTTCCTTATCAAGTTTCGAAGTCAAACCAATTGCAATTCAGACATAGGTGGACTGTATACAACATAACTTTTGTTGTATGTATCAAAATTCAATTTTATTTTTTTAATGAATCAAGGACATCAATACCCAACACGAACATATTTTTAAAATTTTTATTTTGATAATCTACTATTTTTCCACATGTACAAAATAGACAACTTGATTTTTGGTGAACAACCTATGTTTAATAAAACTAAAAAAGCACATACATAATAAAACCAAAACATATTAAAATTGTATTCGTTGGATAGCTCGTTCTGAGGACTACCATCTTCCAGTTGGGTCTGTGAAGTCTCCTCCATTTTCATCCTCAACTCGAGCTTCAAAGGGAAAAAATCTGCTAAAATTTGGTGGAAGAGGGGGAGAAGGGCAAAAAAGGGGGTTCAAGCGAACCCCCCTTCGAATGAACCCCCCTTCGCTCGAAAGGGTGAAAGGGGGTTCGCTCGAAGGGGGATTCACTCGAACCCCCTTTTTTTTGAATTTTCCATACGTTTCTATGAAGAAACATGACATCATAGGGTTTGAGCGAACCCACCATGCAAAAGGGGGTTCGCTCGAACTAGGGATTCGACCGAACCCCTCTTTTGGGTTCGTCTGAACCCCCTAGTTCGAACGAACCCTTTAAAACATGAAATTCTGAACGTGTGAGCATTTTTACAAATTTCCTTCCTCATAAAAATTGTAAACCAGTATTATGGGTTTACCTAGTAGCCAAGACCTAAATTCAAGAAGCAACCATTTAAATCTATGGAGATGGATCCTGAAGGAGCATTTTCTAAGGTTTTGTATGGTGTAATGCACACAAAGGATGTGTGAATCTATATTCCAACGAAGATTGAAGAGTATGATCATCTGAAGATGGCAAAATATTGGGAGAAGGATTTGACTAGAGATGAATTCAAAGTAAAACCAAAAGGTGAGAGCTTGACGGAGAAGAAACTGGATGTGTGGAACAATTTCCCCAATTTCTTCTATGAGGATGAGTGGGTTAAGTATGTCCTAAGTTGAATTCAAGACAAGCTCGTGATTGGACATGCAACATATGATAAAAAGGGAAGTAATTAGGATGGGTACTAGCTTGTGCTCTAATAGACCAGTTCCAACAATGAAGGTCATGAAGAACAATGTGGTAATGAAGCTCACCGGATCAAAGTTTGATAAATTTTCCCTAACGATGAATGATATTGATGACTTGGTGATGAAGTATGCCTCAATGGTGATAGGTTACAAGATCTCTTATACAAACAGAGAAAATTTAGTTTTTTCTACCACAATCCACATAGCTCATTAGATGGTGAAGAAAGGTAAAGAAATAGATTTGTGTGAGCTCTTGAGATAGTAGTTGATGGAGAAATTTCAGAAGACCAAAGAATCAAGGTACCCCTTCCGATACTGTACCCTAATTATTTTTTTGTTGTTGTACTTTATTAGATAAGTACCTAGAACAAATAACATTGTATGGTTATATAACATTCTTGTTACTATAAAAATAAGAGATCGTTTGAGAAGGTTAGGAAACCTAGAAACCCATAAATCTATATTGAGACATTTCAGGACAAAATACAAGAGAGGTAGATGATTTCGGTAAGTATTGTGGACAAGTATAAGAATGACATAACATTCATGGTTAGTAGAGATTGTTTCTTAATGGAAGCAGCTGAACCTAGAATAGTTTGGGTTTTAGATCTTGGATATGAAGTGATAGAAGAAAATTATTGATCTTGTAGAAGTTGTGCTAAGTAAGCCTAGAGATCTAGTTGTGGATAGGTTTGGAACTTATACAGACAAATCCACCCAAGTAAACTTGGAAAAGAAGAAGAATGACATTGAGAAGATTGTTGAGAAGATGAAATCAGATTTGGAGGAGATGGTGAATACACCTAAGGGTTATGTTGAGAAGTCCAAATCCACAACTATTTCTCCATAGGGTACTCCAAGTACAAGGTTAGTCAATACCTCTACCCCCTCTCCTAGTGTTCCTAGATCCTCTAGAACAAATCTTGCAAGGAGTTTCAAGAAGAAAGCAACATCTAGCACCCCTAAAATACATGACTCCTAAGAGGATAAGGAAACAAAAGGCCACCAAGGAGAAGTATCAGCTGTGAAGAAGAAGAAGAAGGACCCCAATTGGTCTGGAAAATAAGGTCTCAATTCTCTTTGGAAGAGACTATTCAAAAAGGACAAAAGTTGATATAGTGGATATAGAGAGTGAATAGTCTAGTAGAAAAAGAAAAGAAAGCTTTTGTTTTTTAGAAAAGAGAACAAAGTTCTAAAGAAAAATATCCTAAAGGAAAGGGAAAGAAGAAAGAGAAAATTCCTCCAATTAGGGAGCATAGTCCAATGAAGATGGGTACTTTGTTCAGTATCATCGCAGATTTTGGCTTGTTCAAGGAAAATGTTGAAATGTTTCCAGATGCAAATGGTGCAGATAAGGCAACAATAGAAGAGGCTATTATTAAGTATATGGTAATATTTGATGCTAGCCTAGATAAGATAGAAGATCAATTGCCTAATTATCTAAAGAATTTTTTAAATACAAGAATACAAGAAGCTATAGAAGAGGATGCAAAGATAAAGGTATTTTCATCAGAGAAGATCGGTTCTTTACTATCTCAAGAAGATACCTATGCAAGTTGTCCAAATTGTATAACAAGAAATTCAAGACAAAACAAAGAGTCAACACTTATGACCAGAGACAAAGAAGATATTGAGAATTTGGAGAAAGAGATGCTATAGAAGGTTGAAGAGCTTGTTAAAATGTTGAGATTCCCTCTAGATAGTGAATATCAAATGCAACATGATATATCTATCCCAAAAAGCAATGAACCTGTCGATGAACAACATGAGCATGTGCTTATGGATGAGAATGCACAAGAATACATGGTGATAGATGATTCCCCTCCAATTGTAGAGAATATTGTTGATGAAGAGAAGAAAGATGATAAGTAGAGCGTCCTAATGAAAGTTGAAGCTCAAATTGAACATAATTTACCCCCTTTGGATAAGGAGAAAGATAGTGAGCACAGAGAAGAAGTTAAAAAATATGTCTTGGAGAAAATTGAGGCACGAAAAGAAGACACTTTGCCTCATCCGAAAGTAGAGAATAATGTTGAAGAATCCTCTAGTAGTGATGAGAAGGATAAGAAAGAAGAGGGTGCTAAAACTGGTGGTGAATCCTATAGAGTTGTAGTTTCAACTGGTGGTGTCTACACAATTGCTGCAGATTCCCATGCAACAAGGTCAAGTAGACATGGATAAAATTTCTCCTTTACAGTAGCTACAACTTGGTGAAGTATTTCATGCCTCCACGAGGAAGGATATTCTACAAATGCACTAGAAGAGTGCAGAGTTGATAGACGAAACAGTAAATTTTTTGCAAGATAGTATTCCTAGAGCAACTATTGATAATTCTCTACCCAGTGTGCAATAGTTGAAGTTATTACTCGATTCCTTTAAGGAATATTCTACTAGTTTGGAAGAGAAATTGAAAAAGGAAATGGAAAAGAAAGTCAATGATAAGAGATTTACTAAAGTTTCTGACAAATGCAATACTACCCATGGCAAGTTACAAGGTAACTTCAAATAAATTCAAAAATTTTTAGAAGAAGCAAAAGTTTTATTTTAGTTTTGTTTGAAATGGCCCAATTATGCAAGGAGCATCAATGATCAAACAGACTCTATTGAGTCAAAAATTGCTCAGGCCTCTAGTACTTATGATTCGATAAGTGATGTGAATGGTGCAACAAGAGCAACAATTAAAAATCTGCATGGTCAATTATTTTTATTTTTACTATAGGAGCAAAAGGAGAAAATAATAATGTAGCACAACCATCTTTGAGATTTGTTGAGTGCAAGGCTTACATCGTTGATTGAAGTTTTAGCAAATGTAGAGAAGGTGATGCAAATGAATTCAATGCCTAGTTCTTCAAAAGAAGGAGAAGACCTCCATGTCCAGTTTGAGAGTCAGTGTCGAATGCTTGCCTTCACCAAGGAGTGGGAGGTTGCAAAGAAAGACTGGGAGGTGCATCTTGCTAAATTAAAAGAGTCATATAAGGGTTAAGTTGTACATTTTTTGCTTTATGTATGCAATTTTTTGATTTCAATGTACATATAGGAAAGTAGTTGATGGTGTTGTGGTACAATTTTTATCATTTTTGGTGATGGATAATATTTAAATGGGAAGTAAATTTGTTAGCGGGGGCCATTTTGATGTAAATATTTCACTAAGGGGAGATTGTTGGAGAGAAGTATCTTTTTGGTACCCTTTTCCCTTGATGTCAAAGGGGGAGGATGCTTTGGAGAGTGTTATGGAGAACTGTGTTGTCATCAATGACAAAGGGGGAAATTGTTGGCAACATGAGCATGAAATTGTATTGTGTTGTCATTGATGGCAACCCATTGCAGAAATGCAGGAGTATTGGTTTGGACAAGACCAAGTGTATTGAAGAATTGGCTAAGGCCCTAACTGTATATTCAATGTTTAGAGGAACAGTTTTGTGGTTTGCATTACTCCACCATGCAGAATCTTGTCATGTAGCTTTGAGGTGTTCATGGTGTGTGTTGGACATGTCTAAATCCAAGTTTTCAAGGTTGTATGTCTTCCAAATTAAAGATATAAGTGATAGAGTATTGAGCTTAGTAATGGCGGAGTGACTGTTACAGAGTGCATGATTGGAATGCTCCACATTCCACTACAGATGAATATTATGCTATGCAATTTTTATGAAGTGTTGGAAGGTGTCATAAGTGTATGCACTCCAAGTGGCAAGTGGTTTGGTGGTCTACGTGTCGAGTTGTGAATGAACAGTTGGTTCATTCAGTTCTAGCTTCACCAATTTTGTTATGTGGTGCCGACCTAAGGGTTTTGGGGTCATGCAGAGTTATGTATGGAGAGGATTTATGGGGTTGATTATATTTCATGTCGACCTATTTTGGTGGTGTACACATTTTGGTTTATTTTGCAAAGCATGTGTGTTGGAGCTTTGTGTCGACATGTTATGAGGTTGCACATTTCATCTAATTAGGCTGACCTAATTGATGATTTGGGTGTTTGTGGTAGATGTATGTATATATATAAGGTTAATTCATTGTGTGAAGATGGAATTGAGGTTTTTCAAAAAGTGAGTGTGTGTGATATGATGTAGAGTGAAGTGTGAAGTCTGGTTGTGGTTAAGTATGAAGTGTGTGAAGTCAATTTTTTGAGATTAAGTGGAACTATATTTTTAGCATGTTGCATATGCATTATTAGCAGTTCAATTTTGGCAGTGAGCCATCCCTTCTTCTTTAATTTTCTATTTTGGGATGTGAGCCATTGGTAGTGAGCCATCCCTTCTTCTTTCATTTTATTTTGGGATGTGAGCCCTTTGCTATGAGCCATTGGTAGTGAGCCATTCTTTCTTTCTAGACAGTGAGTCCACCATTTTGTAATTTCTATTGTAATTGGTTATAATATATTGTTCAAACTAATCCTCACCATGGTTTTTCCCTTTCAATGATTTTCCACGTAAATCCGGTGTTCTTGTGTTGAGTGTTGTGATGCATGCTGTAATTATTGATTTCTATTACTGTAAGATTAATGTAATGCTTTGAATGGATGTTTAAGTTAATGGATTTAATGAATTTCAATGAATACTAATTCACTCCCCCCTCAGTATTTTGAGAGTTCAATAGTTGGCACCTAGAAAATTTTCTTATTTCTAATGCATAATGACCCTTAGTTTGGTGATAAAACCCTATTTCTAGGCCCCATGGTTACAGGTTGACCTGAAGCTAATGGCAATAAACATATCACAATTAATGGCTCATCTTGAAAATATGGTTTGTAAAAAAATTATAATTCATAATGAGCATGCAAACCTAATTTTATGATTTTTGGAGAAGTTTTGAGGTTGATCTTAATGCTCGGGAAATTTCGAGAGAGTCCATAAGACCTCATTAAAATGTTCATTTTTTCCATTCCAAAGATGGTGTCTATTGCTTGTATATCATTCTAAGTCTCGATTTTTGATTTCATCACCACCAAATGAGTTTCAAGATTAGAACCAAAAAAATTAAATTACTTGTCGACTGGCCTTCATTACAAAGGAGCCACCAAAATTAAATTTGTTCAATTTTTTACTAAAGAACAAGGATCAATGTCAATTATAAGTCTTCTCTACATATTTTTGCTACCACCAAACTTCACTTGTGCTCTTGATTCTAATTCCATTATTTAGCTTGCTAAGTAATTAAATTGCCAATTTTCCAAAATTCTAATTTTTTGAAAATAATAGATTCAAATATTTAAAATACCCCATCAAAATATAGGCCTGTGAAATGGTAATTTAAAATCAAAATTTATTGAGTCTTTTTACTAAGCAAAGGTCAAATTAAAACTCAAGCTTGTGATGGTTTTAAATGGAGTTTTGGAACCTTTTGGAGGACTCTTCACCTTCAAAACCATGTGGAGGTCTACCGCACTTTCACATGTTTAAATGACAAATCTAAAACAAAGTTGTGATGTGCCATTTTCATGTGTTCAACATTCCATAGGCTATTCTCCTTGCTATATACTATAAGGTGGGTTGACTATTTCTCCATGTACAATTCTTTGTTTTTAAAACCATACATAAGTTAAAGCCCAATGCGACCATCTAATTGGATAGAAAGTTTTTTGCTAAAATCCTATAAAATTTTCACATCCAAACTAAACCATGTGTCCTCCAAGTGCATAAGCTCAACATCCTTTGGTTTTTCTTCCTCAAACTTGCATTGAGCATAAGCTATGTGCTCCAATAGTATTCAACCACATGGAGGGGCATTGGAAAGAAATTTTCACCATGCCAACAAAAGAGAATGAAATTTTCTCATGTCCAAAACTTACAAACTACCATTTTCACATACCTTGGAAATAATTTTAGTTTTCTTTGAATAATTTTTAAGAGTTCACCATTGATAAAAACAACCTAGAAACTCTTCTCATGCGCATTCTTTAAATTTGGAGGTGTTTTGAAATTGTTTTAAATATTTCAAAACTAATGAAAATGATATGGAAGCATTGTTGTTGCATGGAAAAACCCATTACTATCTTTGGAATCCTTGAAATTTAAGGAAGAGCTCATTGAGGTTTTAGTTCAGAAAGGTGAATCCAAGCCTCTAATTGAAGATTGGGAGGAATTTGTCAATGTCATAAAAAATTTGTATAAAAAATATCTCCAAAATATGAATATCATGGGAGCATTATAGAGAGATGAGCATTCTTTGAATATGAGCAAGTAAATGGATTGGTACAAGATTCTTAGTGTTTCAAATATTGCATCCATTATAGAAATCATAGAGATAGGGATCATAGATGAATTATATGATGCATATGTGGGAAATAGACAATGGGAATATTGCTATGATTAAAATATAAATATTGGAAAATATGATAATGAAAGTAAATGGTCATGAGAAAATTATTTAGCGAGATTCCAATAAAATTTGAACTGAATGGTTGTAGGTAACGTGTTTGTGAAAATGCTAGAATTGAATACAACGAAGGATTTAGAAGTTTTACAGTCAAAATGCTTGGTTAAAGGCATGCTTTCACTGCCAATAAGGTGGGTAGCTTCTCAAATGTCAAAAACTTCACTTGCAAGTGAAAATACAAATGGGAAATATTTTTTTACACATAAGTAAAAAGTCTACACGGGAATTGCAAACAAAGCTGGAAAATTATTTTCAGTTGGAAAAGGAGGAAAAATACTGATATGTATAAAGATCCTATGGTATATTCTTTTATGCTAGTTAGTTGCAAGATTAGAGGAGCTAGATTGTGTCATGTGTAAATTTCATGTTTAATCTAGGTCTTCTCCATCTTCTATAAAATGTAATTTCCATTCATTTGTAAAGGAAAGGTTAACATAGGTCTACTGTAGTGTTGTGTGTTTGTGCAATGTAAGTATTCTATATGAAACATTCTAATATTTTGATTTGATGTATTTGAATATATGTTGGTATGTATAACTGTCTCCATCCTGCAATGTGGAAAATCTCTTTAGATAATGCAATTAAGGGTTGTGATACTCTCCAATAATCATTTGCAATGTTTAAACATTTTATGTGTTAGTGTCTGCACAAGAAGCAATGTAATATCTTTTATAGGAAATAATTAGAATGTTTGTATTGTAGAGGTATTACTAAGTAGAGTTGTATGACTTAGTCATTAGCAAGTTAGGTTACTTAGTAACATTTATTTAGGATGATCATCAGGACATGTTAAAATTTGTGATAGAAGTATTCACATGGCATTGTCACTTTGTAGCTCATGATGGGCACCAGTCTAATTCTTTATTTTTCTCCCTTTCTTATAAATAACTTTAAACTTTATCTATCCATAGCCAAATCATAATTAATTTTTAATTATTTTAGCTTCGCATACAATGATTTGATAGTTTACAGATATTATGGCTACTTGCATGATATACTTTGTAAATATTTATCATAATATATAAGATTTCATCTTCTAAGGCATCAACTAGGCACTATTTGTACATATTTATTTGATGTTATTAAAGGGGAACCCACCTAGGTTAGCAAACCTAAAGTATAGGGGAAATTTATCTTAATGGTGAGTTTATTATTGATGGGCCAACATCCTAGTATTCTTCAACATAAGAATTGGCTAATCTTTAGAGGAAATTGAGGAATCAGTTGGAAAAACCAACATGTCTACTTACTTTTATATGTAAATAACTCTTATTGAGGCAAGTGCATGGACATGGTGGACAAAAAATTACCAAATAGCCAATTTTTTATATAATGCACTCATGCTATTTTGAAATCACCTAGCATAATCATGTTATAACTTCATAAATACCAAGTCATAATCCAAGAACATTTTATGACTTATAAAACATGAGTACATTTTGTGGCTTATAAAACATGAGTACACTTTGTGGCTTATAAAACAGGAGCACATTTTTTGGTTTATAAATCAAGAGTATATTGTGTATCTTATAAAATATGCTCGTATTTTATAAATTTATGCCACATATCTTGATCCTAGAATTTTTTCCTACATTTTTGTATCACTTTATCCCAAATTATTATCATATATTTTATCATAGTGATCCTACGTTGGGAGAATCATGGTTTTTCCCCATTTACATGTTAGGCTCTATTGTCATACTTGATTACTTAGATCTAAATCACCTAGCTTGTAAATTTCCCTATGCTCATGGCAACATGCAAAAATATATTTGTTATAATTTGGTTCACTATCAACCTTGCTAGATTATTCTCTCCATGTTTCTCTTATAGAACTACCATCAAACTAAAAATTTATATTAATGAATTCATTAGTAATTAAGGATTATCTCTAAGGTTGACCTTTTGAGAATGTAAAAGAGTATGCTAGGCCTTCAATTGAAGAAGAGAATGTGTATATCTTTTAATATTTTCTTAGGTATCAAGAACCTCTTGATATAGATAGGAGACATTTACATGAGCATTATCATGAAAAGGAACAACATCTGTAGGGTACTCTTGGCTCTTAGAATAGCTGATATAATACAAATTAGGAGTTAGATTGAAGTAGTTTGAGGAAAATTTTATAAGTATTATTTCCCCAATTCTCCCATGAAGAACCAAATTTCAACAGCACACACCAAACATATAGGAAATTATTCACATTTGTGAAGAAAAGAAAAAAAATAGATTGGTTTCTTGATCTAATAATGTGCATTGAAATCTCATGGGTAAAATTTGGAAACATCAATAATGTTCATAAATTATTAGTATAGTCTACATAATAAAGAGGATAACAACATGAATCAAGAGTAATCCTCAAGGGTAAATTTATGATAGGTTCACTCCACTAGCAAAGTTGAATCAAAATATATGGTGCAAAGAAAATAGAGAAATCATTGAATTATCATTGGTAAAAATACCATTTGTTTCTTATCAAAACAACCTCCATAATCATAAAATTCTCCCTCAAAACCTTGAGCAATGATGTAAGTTGACCTGAGAAAAATAGAAAAAACCATAATTAGACCATGGGTAGTAATTTATGAACACACAACAGTACTGTTACCCGCCAATTATGCTATCAATTTTTAAACTTCTCTTATAAATGTATCTCTAAGTGATGTCGCGGTCCTACCAATTTCCCTAACCTTGTCGTGTCGTTTGTTAGTTTTGAAACTTCCCAACCAACCGAAATACTTAATATACCCATCGCGCCATGGCTTTTGGTTGATCTCTTATGCAGTCGGCTTATCAGGAGTTCTTGAAACCTTTGAACTTATGACTTATGGTTTGGAGTTTTCATTTTTCAATGACAGGAAGACTTGACTAGAGGCATGCTTCCCTATGTGTCAGCTCATTTAATACACTGTACAACGTCTTTAAGGAATGTCTTCTCCAACGCCTTGAAATGCCAATTTGAGGTTTAAACATAATCTTTTGGATCTTTTGAAAGGACGGGTCTTAAATGAAAAGTTGGTGGAGAAGATATAGTAATGGATTTGCACATTTTTCCTTAATAAATAACTGCTTTTCTCCTTCGTCACCTGCCAGTGAACTTATAAACGAACCAAAGGTGGTAGCATTTTAATTCCAAGTTTTCTTCAACATGGTGCTTCCTCATGAAGCTGTAGAATGGGAAAACAAGTTGGTGCCAGTTGTACAACCAAATTTGATGTGGCTCGAGGAGGAACAACTCGACATTGTTTCTGAGTTACGTTCACTAGCATGGAAGGAAAAGACCAGCTATGTCGAATATCACAGAGTGATTTCTAATTTAGACAGAGAGGAAGAGCGAGCTGAATTTAACAACTTGGTCATGGAGATGCTGATGGAGTTGTTTAGAGCTTCAGCTCCTCTGATGGTTTAGTGACTTGGTTTCTTTCTACAACTACCAGCGGAAACGGTTTCTTCCAAAAAAAGACTAAATCTTTATTTTGCATGCATGGAAATTTTGTAATTATGAATGATAACCAAAATTCTAGGATGTAACGGAACTGTGTCTGTTTCTTGGTGAATTATTTCGATGACGGTTTTTTTTAATGACCATTATGAACAGTTACTGGATAATATAAAAGGGGAAAAGAAAATTAAAACTGGGGGATTCTCCGGGGGAAGGAGGAGATAGGCTTAGTTTTCTTGAAACTCAGTTGAATTGTACAAAAATGTGGAGTCTGTGAACTCTTATTTTGACATTGAAAAGATTAAGAGAATATTTCTAAGTCTTTGAATTTGTAAATATTTTGCTTTGATGGCATGAAATTTGTTTCATGATAATTACTTTTCAATATTCTCCTATTTAATTGGACTGCATATGCATTTAATTCTGAAGCTTTGAATTCATTTTAAATCATTTGTGGGGTAAGTGCACCAATCTGTGACACAATTTCGATGCCAAATTGCAAAAAAAACCCGTAATAGGCCATATTGCGCTCGCCAAATTTGAAAAGTGCCACATTTGGCGAACACCAAATTTGGCGAAATTTGGCGCTCTCCAAATGGCTTGAATTTTGCAAGTGTGAGTTCTCTTTCTTTTTGCAATGAATTTTGGAATGCATTTTTCTAAACTCTTTTATTTTCGCTTTCTCTTCCAAGGAAACTATATACATGAAATAAACATTTAAGTATAAGTTTACATTTACATATGGACATTTACTTTATTACACTTTAAGTTATATTACATGTATATAGGCAGGATGTTTGAGAGTGGTTTCAGATCTCTAGGAATTATAATGCAAATTCTAGTTTTTGGAAGATCTTAAAAATTTTAGACTTAGTCAAATTTTAGTAATCAGCAATTCAAATTTCAATAATCAGGAGGTCAAATTTTAGTAGTCAGCAAATTGTATCAACTTTATCTCTCCTTCTCTCTACTCTCTATCTCTCCACTCCCTCTCTTTCTCTCCCTTGCTCTCTCTCTCTCTCCCCTCTCTCTCTCTTACCCCTCTATCTCCTCCCTACATCTTCCTCCCCCCTCCCCTCTCTCTCTCTCTTTACCTACCTCTCCCTCCATCACTTTGTATCTCACTTATGTCTCCCTCCCTACCTCTTTCCCTCTCTACTCTCTATCTATCCTCTCCCTCCCTCTACCTACATCTCTCTCTCTCTTTATCCCTCTCTTCCCCCACTTTCTCTCTAACTCTCTCCTCTCTATCTCATAATTCTCTCTCCCTCCCTCTCACTCTCCCCTCTCTATCTCACCACTCTCTCTATCTCTCTCTCTCTCACACAAACCTCTATCTCCCTCGCTAACACTCCCTCCCTCCATCCTTCCCTCTCTACTTCTCTCTATCTCTCCTCTCCCTCCCTCTCTCGACCTCACCCTCCCTCCACTTCTTTTTGTCTCTCCTCCCAATCTCTCTCACTATTGTCCCTCCCTCCCCCTCTTTCTCTCTCAATTGATCTTTTCCTCTATCTCACCATTCCCTCTCTCTCACTCACACACACACACCTCTCTATCTCCCTACCTATCCCTCCCCTCTGTACTATTTATCTCTCCTCTCGCTTTCCCTCTCTATACATACCTCTCCCTCCATCACTCTCTCTCTCCATCCCTCTCTATCTCACTTATGCCTCCTTCCCTACCTCTTTCCCTCTCTACTCTCTATCTCTCCTCTCCCTTCCTCTACCTACCTCTCTCTCTGTCTCTCTATCCCTCTCTTTCTCTCTCACTCTCTCCTCTCTATCTCTACCTATCACCCCCTCCTCTCTAAATCACCATTCCCTCTCTCCCAGTTTCCCTCCTTCCCTCCTTCCCTCTCACTCCCTCCTCTCTAAATACCATTCTCTCTCTATCCCACTTTCCCTCATTCCCTCTTTATGTCTCACTTATCCCTTTCTACCTCTCCCTCCCTCCAACCTCCCTCTCTCTCTTTATCTATATTTCCCATTCTCTCCTTACCTCTCTACTCTCTATCTCACCACTCTCTCCATCTCACTCTCCCTCCTTCCCTCTCTCCCTCCTATCCATCCCTCTCTCCTTCCATCTCTACCTACCTCTCACTCCACTACCTACCACTCTCTCCCTCACCCATCTTTCTCTCTTACTCTCTCCTTCCCTCTCTACTCTATATCTCTCCCCCCTTCCCTCTCTAATCTATTTCTCTCTCTCCCCTTCCTCTGTCCCCTCATTTTCTCTCCTCTCACTCTCTCTCCCTCTCACACACACTCACCTCTATCTCCTCCTTTCCTCTCCCACCATCCCTCCACTCTCCACTTCTCTCTATCTATCATCTCTCTCTACATCTCCTTCCCTCTATATTTATCTTTATCTCCCCTCTCCCTCTCTTTACCCACTTCTCCCTCCATCACTCTATATCTCAACTGTGTCTCCTCTCTCTCTCTCTCTCTCTCTCTCACACACACACACACACACCTCTATCTCCTCCCTACTTGTCCCTCCCTCCCCTCTCTAATTATCTCTATCTCTCCTCTCTCTACATCTCCTACCCTCTCTACCTATATTTATCTCCCCTATCCCTTTTTTTACCTACCTCTCCCTTCATCACTTTGTATCTCACCTATGTTCCCCTACCTAACTAGGGTTGAGGTATTAAGGGTCAAGGGTTGATAATTGAGGGTTGAGGGTTTAATTTATAGGGTAGAGGGTTTAAGGGTTGAGGGTTGAGGGTTGAGGGTTGAGGGTTGAGGGTTGAGGGTTGAGGGTTCAGTGTTGAGTGTTTAAGGGTTTAAGTTTTTAAGGGTTGATTTCCATAAGAAACTTAAGTGATTTTCCACTATTTTCATAAAAAACCCTAAGGTTTTTCCATTTAGACCTATCATTTTCCTATCTTTCCATATAAAATTCATTTTTCCCTTTTCCAAAAAATGCTCATATACTTTATATCACTACTGCTCCCTTAAAAAATCACTTTATATATATTATTTACTGCCCAACCGCGGCCTCATACATGGGGGCCCACGGTATGGTGGTAATTGTTTGGGGGAGTCACATTAACCCTTACCACTATACTGCGGGGGGACATCATACTATCCGCGGTAGCGCGGTGGTCGGGTAGCAGCTAACGGAGCAGGCATGAGATGTTTACCGCGCCATCGCGCGCGGTTAAACCACAAACCGCGGTGACCACGGTAAAGAGGTAGCGGTTGGCGAAGGGTGACAATGGACGGTTAGTGGGCATTTGGTGAATGCAGCTAGCAATTTGTAGAGTGGCTACCGCAATACCAATTGCAGTCAGGCTGGTGACCGCGATAGTGCGGTGGTGGTGAGAAAATCGTAGTGGCGTTGGTCGAAGCGGTTATCGCGGTACCGCGTGTGGTTAAACCACAGACCACGGTGACTGCGGTAACGGTAGCGGTCAGCGAAGGCAATCAATGGAGGACAACAGGGAGTGGTTAATGGTTGGCATTGGTGGTTAAGGGTGGCTACCATGGTACCGCTGACAGTCATCCCAATGACCACGGTAGCGCGGTAAAGGATCATTGAGGCAATAAACGTGGGGAGTAAAAAGGACACCGTGATACCACATGAAGAAAATTCAAGCCCACGGTAGAGTGGTAACAATAAAGATAATAAGGCCACGGGAAGATAAAAATAAAGGAGCGGATAAAATGAAATTTAAAGGGCGAGAAAGGATATAAAGGGAAAAATCAAAGCAATGATATAGTTTAAAATATTTAATTTTCCGAAAGGCAATCTAATTAAATATTTTAAATCTCTATCATAAAATTCAAACAGTTGTAATAGAAAGTGAAGGGTCACAACCCTTGGGTATGTAATGTATATATATTTCAGAAAATCAGGGGACAAGTAGAAAAAGAAAGCAGTAGGTAGATTGTAGGAGTTAGAATTTTCCCGAGAAGGGATTGGGATGGAAATAATGTATAGAATTTTCTTTGTGCAGTAGGAGTAGGAGTAGGTGTAGTAATTTTATTTGTCCACTTCCCTTTGCCATTGTGGATAGATTGATCAACCAGGAAACAAATCTTAAATCTGCAACATACATATAGGTGCACTTGCCTAGGTTTTGCAGAGCCTGAAGATCAGAAGGTACAATTGCATCAATTGGCCTTGTTAGTTGGCCAAAAGCATTATGAGAGCTTGGCAATATCTCGTGGCTCAAACCTGCATTTTTGAGACCCAACAAGAGGGAGAGAATTGAGAGGGAGGGAGGGAGAGGGAGTGGGAGAGAGATAGAGTGTAGAGGGTAGAGGGTTTTAAGTGTTTAGGGTTTAGGGTTAAGGGTAGAGAGAGAGAGAGGTAGAGAGGGAAAGAAGAGAGAGATATTGAGAGAGAGGAGGCAAGGAGGGAGAGATAAATAGGTATAGAGGTACAAATAGGTAGAGAGAAGTAGATATGAAATCAGAGATAGAGGGAGAGGTAGGGATGGAGAGAGAGGCGAGAAAAAAACAAAGAGAGGTCTAGGTAGATAGAGGTGGGAGGAGATAAAGAGAAGTAGAGGGTAGAGTTAAGGGTAGCGAGTAGAGTGTTTAAGGGTTTAAGGGTTAAGGGTTTAACGTTTAGAGTTGAGGGTAAAGGAGAGAGAGATATAGGGAGTGAGTGAGTGAGTGACCTGAGAGAGGGAGAGTGGGTCGGAGGGAGAGACTTGAGATATAGGGAGGGAGGGATAGACGGATTGAGAGAGAGATAAAGGGTAGAGGGTTTAAGGGTTTAGAGTTTAAGGGTTAAGGGTTTAGGGTTAAGGGTTAATGGGAGAGAGATAGAGGGAGTGAGAGAGAGAGAGAGAGACCTAAGAGAGGGAGAGGGTATAGGAGGTAGAGTCTTGAGAGAGAGAGGGGGCGAGTGGGAGAGAGATAGAGGGTAGAGGGTAGAGGGTTTAAGGGTTTAAGGGTTTAAGGGTTAAGAGTAGAGGGCTAAGGGTAGAGTGGACAAATATACGAGTGAGTGAGTGAGTGAGAGAGAGGGACTTGAGATAGGGATAGGGAGTAGGAGGGAGAGACATGAGATAGAGAGAGAGAGAAAGAGAGAGAGGGAATGGGAGAGAGATAGAGGGTAGAGGGTTTATGGTAGAGGCTTTTAAGGGTTAAGGGTAGAGGGGAGAGAGATAGAGACTTGGGAGAGGGAGAGGGGTAGGAGGGAGAGAGAGAGATGAGGGAGGGATATATATGTAGGTAGAGAGAGTTGAGATAGAGATAGAGTATAGAGGGAAGGAGAGAGGGGAAGGAGGGAGAAGTTAGAGAGAGAAGAAGGAAGGTGGATAGATTGAGAGAGGGAAGGATGGAGAGAGGGAGAAAGATAGAATGGGGTATAGAGGGATAGGTAGGTAGAGAAAAGTAGAGAGGTAAGGAGAGTTGGAGGGAGAGGTAGGGATGGAGAGAGAGAGAGGTAGGTAGAGAGAGTAAAGGGAGACATAGAGAAGTGGAGAGGGAAGGAGAGATGGATGGAGAGGTAGGGATCGAGGGAGAGATAAGGATTTAGAGAGAGAGAGAGGTAGGTAAGGAGAGGGAGGGGAGATAAAGGGAAGTAGAGAATGGAGGAGAGAGGGAATAAGAGGTAGGGAGGGAGAGATAGGTGAGATAGAGAGAGAGGAGGGAGGGAGGGAAATTGTGGAGAGAGAGGTGAGATAGAGAGAAATAAAGTAAAGAGGGGAAGGGGAGAGAGAGAGGTGATAGATATAAGTAGAGGCGTAATGAGGAAGGTAGATAGATTGAGAGAGGGAAAGAGAGAGGGAGAGAAAAAGAGGTATATAGGGGTAGGCTAGACAGAGAGATGTAGAGGGTTAAGAGTTAATGGTAAAGGGTAGAGGGCAGTGGGTAGAGGGTAGATGGTAGAGGGTTAAGGGTAGAGGGGGGAGAGATAGAAGGAGTGAATGAGTGAGAGAGAGACCTAAAAGAGGGAGAGGAAGTAGGAGGGAGAGACTTGAGAGAGAGAGAGGGAGGGAGGGAATTGGAGATAGATATAGGGTAAAGGGTAGAGGGTAGAGGGTTTAATGGTTAAGGGTTAAGGATGGAGGGGAGATAGAGAGAGAGAGACTTGAGAGAGGGAGAGGGGGTAGGAGGGAGAGACTTTAGAGAGAGAGAGGGGAAGGGAGTTGGAGAGAGA
>CM021100.1:936839323-936903217 GCA_007115665.2 Sequoiadendron giganteum | reverse complement strand
GAGAGAGAGATGAGGGAGGGATATATATGTAGGTAGAGATATTTGAGATAGAGATAGACTAGAGATGGAAGGAGAGAGGGGAAGGAGGGAGAAGTTAGAGAGAGAACAAGGAAGGTGGATAGATTGAGAGAGGGAAGGATGGAGAGAGAGAGAAAGAGAGAATGGGGTATAGAGGGATAGGTAGGTAGAGAAAATTAGAGAGGTAAGGAGAGTTGGAGGGAGAGGTAGGGATGGAGAGAGAGAGAGGTAGGTAGAGAGAGTAAAGGGAGATATAGAGAAGTGGAGAGGGAAGGAGAGATGGATGGAGAGGTAGGGATCGAGGGAGAGATAAGGATTTAGAGAGAGGTGAGAGAGCGAAATTGAGAGAGAGAGAGGTAGGTAAGGAGAGGGAGGGGAGATAAAGGGAAGTAGAGAATGGAGGAGAGAGGGAAGAAGAGGTAGGGAGGGAGAGATAGGTGAGATACAGAGAGAGGAGGGAGGGAGGGATATTTAAGGAGAGAGGGGTGAGATAGAGAGAAAGAAAGTAAAGAGGGAAGGGGGAGAGAGAGGTGATAGAGAGAAGTAGAGGCATAATGAGAAAGGTAGATAGATTGAGAGAGGGAAAGAGAGAGGGAGAGAAAATGAGGTATATAGGGGTAGGCTAGATAGAGAGATGTAGAGTGAATTTTGGTGGAAGAGAGAGAGGAGGGAGGGATAGGTAAAGATGGATAGTTGAGATAGATAGAAGGAGAGAGATATAGGTAGAGAGAGGGCAAAGAGATATAGAAAGAGGGGGAGGAAGAGAGGAGAGATAGAAAGAGGGGGAGGGAGGGAGAGATAGAGAGAGTAGAGAGGGAGGAGAGAGATAGAGAGAGGTGATAGAGAGAGAATTAGAGAGGGAAAGAAGGTGGAGATCTTGAGAGAGAGGAGGCAAGGAGGGAGAGAGAAATAGGTATAGAGGGACAACTAGGTAGAGAGAAGTAGATATGAAAGGAGAGATATAGGGAGAGGTAGGGATGGAGAGAGAGGTGAGACAAAAATAGAGAGAGGTCTAGGTAGATAGAGGGAGGAGGAGATAAAGAGAAAAATAGAGGGAAGGAGAGAGGGAGGAAGAGGTAGGGATGGAGAGATAGAGGTGAGAGAGATAAGAGAGAGGAGGGGTGAGATAGAGAGAAAGAGAGTAGAGAGGGAAGGGAAAGAGAGAAGTGAGATAGGTGATAGAGATGTGTGATGGAGCTTAAAATTAGAGAGATAAGGAGGAAGGTGGAGAGATTGAGATGGAAGGAGAGGGGAGAGAGAGATGTATAGAGGGATAGGTTAGATAGAGAGAAGTAGAGAGCAAAGGTGGGTGAAAGGAAGAGAGGGGGAGAGAGAGAGGGGGAGAAAGAGTGGTGAGATAAAGAGAAGTAGAAAGGGAAGGAGAGAGAGAGGGAGATAGAGAAAATTAGAGAGGGAGGGAGGGAAGGAGAGAGAAGTGACATAGAGAGAACTAGAGAGGAAGGAGAGAGAGAATGACAAGATAGAGAGTAGAGAGGGGAGGAGAGAGCAAGGGAAGCAAAGAGAGAGAGAAAGGGAGGAGAGGGAGGGAGGGAGGGATAGGTAGGTATATAGAGTAGAGAGAGATATATAGAGATTAAAGGAGAGGGATGAGAGATAGAAAAATGTAGAGAGGGAAGGAGGGAGGGAGATAGATATTGGAGAGGGAAGGAGAGAGAGATGGACATGTAGAGACATAGTTCTTGAGCTCAAGGAAGATATTGTTAGATAAAGGGATGGAGATAGTGAGAGAGAGAGAGGTCTAGAGAATAAGAGATGAAAATGAGTGAGATAGATGAAATTCGACCTCCTGAGTACTAAAATTTGACCTCCTGATTACTGAAATTTGACTAAGTCTGAAATTTTTAAGATCTTCCAAAAACTAGAATTTGCATTATAACTCTTAGAGATCTGAAACCACTCTCAAACATCCTACCTATATATACATGAAATATAACTTAAAGTATAAGAAAGTAAATGTCCATATGTAAATGTCAACTTATACTTAAAAAAAAATTTCATGTATATAGTTTCCTTGACAGAGAAAGCGAAAATCTAGTTCTGTGCAAAGCAGGCCATTTGGCGCTCGCCAAAAGGTCTGCTTTAGACGTGTTAATTAATAGGATTTGCTAAATTTTCTCATATTTTCAACCGTGCTCCCCATCTCATTTGCATGTCTTTCAATGCAAGTTTATAAAAAAAATTGTGATAGCGTTAACCTCTATCTCAGCTATCTAAATATATAATTCTTTTTTCATTTTGATTTAGTTAAGGTTTTGATCCATTGCTTCTATTGTAAATGCCTTCATTTTTGGTCAAAAACCAACATGTGCTAGGTTTAGGATAGATTTTTACATGTTCATCGAAACGTGAAACAAATTACATTTTTTGAAACTAGACTCCATTCTACACATGATGAAAAAAAATAAAAATCAATTTTCGATTAGTTTGCAAAAAATTTGGGGGGGAGCACGCTCAAATTTTAGCTTTTCAAGATGTGTCCACTTTGAAAATTCATAAAATATTATATATTCATTAAAAAAATTATCCGAAAGAAGGAGGATAAACTACATGGTGTTAGCTAATTTCTCACCGTTGGGATTTTTGAAATTCTAAAAAAAAGTTAACCAAAAAGGGGGGAGCCCTCAAGCACTATGCTATTTTTTTTGATAAAAACAGGACCTGTTTTGGGCCCCCCCCTTTTTGAGACCCTTAATCTTCATTAATTTCAAAAAAAAATAGTAGCTTAGAAACTAGACTCAAAGCACTTCAACTTTTGTTCTTGCTGCATCTTGAAATTTTGAGCGTAACTATCTTCATTTTCTCATGCAAATCAGATTTTCTTGATTTCAAAAAAAAAGTGGCATCTTAAGAGCCAAAATTGTGTCACAGATTGGTGCACTTACCCTATGGAAAGAATTCACTTTTCTCCCTCCCTGAACATTATCGATGGTTATGGATTGAATGGGCTTAATGTTGTGTCTTTCCTGTTGATCATCTTTCGCACTTACTTTCATGTCTATGGGTAGGTGTTGGTTACCTTTCCTGCTTTCTGGTTAAAAGCATACTCTATATTTAATTCATTGCACACTTTTCGAAGGTAGTTGCACCTTGTAAAATAAGTAGAGAGCACTTGCGATTATCATCGCAAGTGACTCAATTGTTGGCCAAATTGTCATTCGTGTGGGCGTGGGAGTATTTATTGATGTGACAAATCTATCAACCAATAGATTTTTGGCAACTCCGCTGAGGACTATTGAATTAGAGGCTCTAGAGGTTGAAGGACTTGTCGATTCTCGTTTAGCTATAAATTGGTGCCTTCTCAAGGAGAGGGTTGGCGACTCCGTTTAATTATGGCATCCCAAGAAATGGTTCGCAGTCAGGAAAAATAATGCAACCCATTTGGGAAAAGACCTGCACCAACTATTGTTGAAATATTAGCAGAAAAAATAATTCGTTCACTGTGGGATGGTCTTAAAATGAGCCTAACAGAATCTAAAAGGAGAGGGATACATCCATTTCAAGATCATCAATCCACTCTGTTGTTTAAAGACCTGTACTGTAGATATTGCATCCTTAAAGATCGTGAAAATAAGACTCCTCAGACTAAGGTAGAAAAGCTAGAAAGGGTTAATGAAGAACCAGATAGTGGGGAGTAGATTTCATGTAAATTTTTTGTCCTTGATGACCATGATTGCATGTCAAATAGTGCGATTAAAAAACATTTGTTTCTATCATGGAAAGTAAAAAAATGTTGTCGAATGAATCCCATATAGTTCTCATCCTAGAATGGTGCCTGGAGAGCTCAGATGATTTTATATGTGGGATTGTGGATGAAAACGGCCATATTGAAGAGGTCAATGTAAGCACATTCATCTCTAATACAAAAAAAGATAGGGATGCATTGATTGAAAATTTTGAGGAAAAGAGACAGTTGGATTCTCCTGAAGTTACTAAAGGTATGAATGACGAACATTCCCAGCTTTCGTGTCTTCTAGCCGAGGATTATTTTTGTGTCAGGGGAAAAGATATAATTTCTGCCAAGTTCAATCCCATGCTTATAGAAAGTAAAATTCATATACCGCAACCATCAACTGTACCATTGGAGGTTAACTTATTATGTAGTCCGCAGAAAGAATATTTGATTCCTAATGTCGTCCATGCACATTTAAACAAAGAAATGGTTAATGTTTCCTCTGAAGGGAACATTATAGAAGAAATAAAGGCAGGAGAAAATTTGGTAGAGCTTGAAAGCAAGATCAACTGGGGACAAATCAATGCATTATATGTGTCAATAGAATATGATGAGAATTCAAGAGTGAGGGATAACCCTCTTTTTAATTTATTTGAATTTGAATCAGCTATTGCGCATTCTTTATCCTTTTCCCATAACCAGGATGGAATGGTTAGATCTTCTCTTGAAAATAGTTCTAGGAGTGATGATGAGTGAAAAGAAGAAATTCAATCAAATTATGCAGGCATTGAAATCGAGTTTTCAAGTTTCTATGAGAAATTTGAGAATGGTTCTTCTCAATTTGTTGGTCTATGCCTAGAAATTTCTGCAGATAATGGCTGGTTCAAGAATGAAGTTGATCTGATTCAAAGCGAACAATGTGTCTTCTTTCCAAAAATTTGGTCTGACCTGTTTGGAGCATTTAAAGCGAGCTATGTCCAAGGCATCCTTGGTGGGCACAATGAAATATGGTTTTGTTTCCATAAGGCCCTCTTCACCTCAGTAAGTATGTACATGCAATGGCTACTTGTGCAAACACTTCACGGTTGTATGTCTCTTTTCTGTTGAGGGTCTTATTTCTCTCAGCATGTTAATGGCTTCGTATGATCATTATGTTCTCTTGATTTAGGTTCTTCGGTCCATGTATATAGTAGGGTGTTTGATGTGTTTTGTTGGTGGTTTTCTTTTCCGTTTTTGGGGATTTCTTGTCCCCGTTTTTGGCTTGTGTCTGGTTTCCCTTGCCCCTGTGTAGATGGATTTCTTTTCTCAGGTGTTTGTTTTCTTCGACTATGTTGCCCAATGGACTTGAACTGGTATGTCATGAGATTCTGAAGGTCCTCTACACTTCGCTCAGAAATGCAGTCCCCAATCAGAGCCAATGTTACTCGCCAATTATGCTAACAATTTTTAAACTTCTCTTATAAATGTATCTCTAAGTGATGTCGTGGTCCTATCAATTTCCCTAACCTTTTCGTGGCATTCGTTAGTTTTGAAACTTCCCGACAAACCAAAATACTTAATATCCTTGCTGCACCATGGCTTTTGGTTGATCTCTTATGCAGTCGGCTTATTTGGAGTTCTTGAAACCTTTGAACTTCTGACTTATTTTAGAGTTTCTATTTTTCGACGATAGGAAGACCTGACTGGAGGCACGTTTCCCTATGTGTCAGCTCATTTAATACACTATACAACGTCTTTAAGGAATGTCTTCTCCAACGCCTTGAAATGCTAATTCAAGGTTTAAATGTAATCTTTTGGATCTTTTGAAAGGACGACTCTTAAATGAAAAGTTGATGGAAAAGATATAGTAACGGATTTGCACATTTTTCCTTAATAAATAACTGCTTTTCTCCGTCGTTACCTTCCAGTGAACTTATAAACGAAGCAAAGGTGGTAGCATTTTAATTCCAAGTTTTCTTCAATATGGTGCTTCCTGGTGAAGTTGCAGAATGGGAAAACGAGTCGGTGCCAGTCGTATAGCCAAATTTGATGTGGCTCGAGGAGGAACAACTCGACATTGTTTCTGAGTTACATTCACTAGCGTGGAAGGAAAAGACCAGCTATGTTGAATATCACAGAGTGATTTCTATTTTAGACAAAGAGGAAGAGCGAGTTGAATTTAACAATTTGGTTATGGAGATGTTGATGGAGATGTTTAGAGCTTAGGCTCCTCCGGTGGTTTAGTGACTTGGTTTCTTTATGCAACTACCAGTGGAAACGGTTTCTTCCAAAAAAAGACTGAATCTTTATTTTGCATGCATGGAAATTTTGTAATTATGAATGATAACCAAAATTTTGGGATGCAGCGGAACTATGTCCGTTTCTTGGTGAATTATTTTGATGACAGTGTTTTTTAATGACCATTATGAATAGTTATTGGAGAATATAAAAGGGGAAAATAAAATTAAAACTAGGGGATTCTCCGGAGGGAGGAGGAGATAGGCTTAGTTTTCTTAAAACTCTATTGAATTGTACAGAAATGTGGAGTCTATGAACTCTTATTTTGGCATTGAAAAGATTAAGAGAATATTTCTAAGTCTTTGAATTTGTAAATATTTTTCTTTGATGGCATGAACTTTGTTTCATGATAATTGCTTTTCAATATTCTCCTATTTAATTGGACTGTGTATGCATTTAATTTTGAAGCTTTGAATTCGTTTTAAATCATATGTGGAAAGAATTCACTTTTCTCCCTCACTAAACATTATCGATGGTTACAAATTGAACAAGCTTAATGTTGTGTCTTTCCTGTTGAATCATCTTTCACACTTACTTTCATGTCTCTGGGTAGGTGTTGGTTACCTTTCCTACTTTCTGGTTAAAAGCATACTTTGTATTTAATTCATTGTACACTTTCTGAAGGTAGTTGTGCCTTGTAAGATAAGCAAAGAGAACTTGCAATTATCATCGCAAGTGACTCAAATTTTGGCTAGATTGGCATTCATGTGGGTGTGGGATTATTTATTGATGTGACAAATCTTTCAACCAACAAGTACTGAGAGGGGGTGAATCATTACTTAAAAAAAATTCTTTCATTCAACAACAATCAATCAATTAAAACATGATAAGCAGAAGAACACGAAATCATGCAACCATAACACCAAATTTATGTGGAAAACCCTACAAGGGAAAAACCATGATGAGCAAGATGCTTAGATCTACTATCCAAATCCAGCGTCATAAATATAACAAATTTTACAACAAGCATTTATGGGATTTAACCAAAGGAAGTACACTACTCCCTGCTTAATATAACTTTCACAATAGAGGTTCACTACCTCAACATACAATTGGATCATTTCAATACATCAGTTACCTTCAGCTCACTCTCTTTGGTACATACAATTTCTTCAATAAGCTATGTTTCCTATAGCTTGTTTCCTTCAGAAAACTTTCTCATTTACAGGCTCACAATCATCTTCATATTCTTCACATTCACTATTGATCCATCAAAACTAATATTTGTCACATTTCATGATCAAAAGATATTCTATACAAAACTATTCGCACATTGTCTACTCAAAACATTCATAGCACCCTTGCATACCTTATTTATACCATTCATAACCTTCAAAAGGTTTCACCATGTCAACTACAAACATGAAATATAAGATTTACAATATTTACAATGAAGTCAGATTCAAACACATTTATAATAGAAAGAAAAATTATATGGTTCATGTTGAGAGATATCCAGGACCTATCCTTCATGAAACGCATCTTCAAAATTGGAACACACATCTAAACACTTGGCACAAATAACTCAACACGACAATTCAACCCATTAAGTAAGCAAACTGTCAAACATCAACTCTAGACTAAGTTGGTAGTAGAGATACCAAGAAATTCTATGCAGATCATTCCAACAAACTGATATAGCATGTAGCAACACTTTTGTGCACTCGTATTGAAATTCCAGATCAATTCATACTAGCACAAACACTTCATACTCAAAAAAATGATTCTGAACACATACTAATATACAAGAGAAGATCACATACCATCTTGCAAAGAAACCAAAGAGCCCAATGAGATTATATCATTCATTATATAGCCTTTGTACATAGACTTGATTCAAAATATGTTGACACAGATAGTTTAGACACCAACATACCAACCTACCAGGTTGTCGAAACATAGACAACACACTATCATCTACAAAACTTCCAGTGGTGAACCAAAGCATCTGAAACTTGGACTGAGTAGACATATCATATTCATAAACTTAACTTCAAAACCGCAAGGTAAAGCAATGCGATGCAGTGAAGTGTAGAGACATACAGTTCATGTTGTATCATACATTCATTGGAACTTAGCAATGTCCAACTCTGACAACTCTAGAACACTTTGTGGTAGAACTTATGCATGGATACATGGAATATTCATACCTTTCAACTATGCAGAGCTACTCTTCAAACCATAAGATCATATCTTCACTTGCTAAGGAATGTGGAGTATTTGATAGAGCTCATGTGTAGCCAATCTTGTGCCTTAGATAGATTTGAACCTTATCAACCAAGGTATTTTGATATCCAACCATGAAATTTGATTGATGGTGCACAATAATGTACCATAGATATCATTCAATCATGAACTTCAATAGATAAGACAATTTTACATCTATTTGACATCCAACCATGAGTTGTCCTTCAAAGAAGTGCATGCAACATCAACAAAGGTTGACACCAAAGACAACACTAGCAAAGGTTGACACCAAAGACAACACTAGCAAAGGTTGACACCAATGACAACACACTATCTGCACATTTTCCAACAGTAATTGACCAAATAATATTAATGGGAAACTCCTATACACTTCTAGATCTATAAAACCAATGAAAATGATCCTAAAGGCCATCCCAAAATAATTTTGAAATTTTGAAAATAGCACATCAGACCTCAACAAGCCATACCCAATACACACTAACAACCTAAAGAGATATCATTTAAAATTAGTGTGTGTTAATTTCTTATGAATATCAAATACCCATAAATAAGTATATAAAGAAAACTTGCATATGAAAGAAAATATAATATGCTAGTTTATTCCCCTTAAGATAAATCCCCATATTATTTCATTTGAGCTTATGTAATCCAAAATTTTCTCATGTATAACCTTCATAGCATTCATTAAGAATTAGCTCTTAAAGGATTTAGAGAAAATTGTTATGCTAAGTTATAAATGTGGAATTGACCAAATATACTTCTAACTTCCTAAGTGGGACTAAGAAAGAAGAATGAATTACTAAATAATTAATCATTTAACCAATGAGGATTGGTTCCTTAGTTAATTGGGATGATAAAATCATGATTTAAATACATATATTGGTACTCTTTAAAATCTATAAAATGGAACTAGATATGCATAAATATTCTCATTAAATAAACTACCAAAATACACACTTATACCTACTTAAAATATCCTTAAGTACCTGCAAAATCTCGTGCATTCTATTAAGTATTTTTTTTTAAAGCTTTAGGATGTTTTTCACTGTTGTGACATTACCTAAACATCAATAGGACCAAATAAAATATGTGATTTTAGAAACACAAATGTATCCTAGAATACATATTTAGCTGCATATAAAGACATCTAACTATGGATTGGTCTTCACTTAGCTAAACATAATTACAAATAATTAAATGCATACTCTAAAAAATTATGTATAAAACTTGACACTTGAGACTACACAAAACCAACATATGCCTAATAGGCTATTGAAATTTGGCTAAAGGATCTATTCTTTAGAGAAGAATACACATTTATAATATTTCAAAAAAATAGATTTATGCTATTAATGGTACTTATAACATATCTAAATTTACAAGATTAGGTTAAACATCTAGGCATTCATTCCCTTATATTTGATTTTCATGTACAATAATGATAAATATGTCATTAGATTTACACTATGATAGTAAAAGGGCTAAAACTCTTCATCCACATTTTAAAGTAAATTCTATGATACAACGTCACCCATACAACAAGGATTTTATTTTGATTTTGTTTTCCATGCATGGTATGAGTTTTATAGAGAGGAGAGAGAGGGCTTTTATTTCCATGCATAATATATAAATTATAAGTTCTTAAAAATAGGTTGCTAACACTAATATCTATTGTATAATTTTTTTTCATAATCTTTTGTTGTGTATTTTAGTTTTTTATTAATATTTGAAGTAAGATTAGATATAATTTATATATAAGTTTATTCAATATCACAGAACTTACAAAATGGAATTTATAAATGACTTCATTTGACCCCCCAAAAGATGAAGAAAAAGTGATATTTTGATAGGTGTGTAGGAGACTCCATTAAGGGTTTGATTTGAGAGGTGTGTTCTATCAAAGGGAGTTTGATCTAATCATCTTCAAATTACCCCATTTACATGGAACCCCTTTAGACTTGAATCATTAATTTTTCTAAAAATATATGTGATTTCAGAAAAAATTCAAGATGTCTCATAAATGTCCCACACTATTGCGGTAGCACCCCATGTTTTTGACCTTCAAAATATTTTCTCAACTTACACATCATTGAGTTTATACATTGTATAATGTTATTTAATAAAATTGCCACGAAAATTTTATACATCTTAGATTTTTAATGACTTGAACTCTTTTTATTTGAAATGAATTAACATGTTTATTTTATTACCTTTAATAATTTTTATATATGAACCTTATATATATATATATATATATATATATATATATATTGTTTCATTGGGAAAAGGGATCTAGGTCATAAATCACACTTCTCCCAATATGGGACATTAAGGATTAGAAATTATCTCAAATCCTCTTTACTATAAACCTCAATGAAAGAGTCAAAATGGTGTATCAAGGTTATAATCCTTGTTATGGGGGGTGTTTTGTTATGAATGATACATAGATTGATTATTAATTGACTAAAATTTAATACGTAATGTTGTTCCCAGGTTAAACATGAAAATGCAGCAAATAGTGATGATTTTTGAGAAATATGCAATAGAAAGTCAGAAACATAATTCAAAAACACTGAGAGCAGACACAGAGGAACCTATCCTAAAAATTTGGTGTTGAAATGGCTAGTCAAGGGTGTGATGTGCCCTAGACTAGACTCCTATTTTTTTAGATCTAAAATCACAAGCCTGAAGCCTCTGGTTTGTAGGTTCGATTATCCCAAAGTCACTATCGGAACTTTGTCTTTGATGTAAAAATCTAGTTTTTATGTCTTGTCCACTTGTAGGGCTTGAATTCATGAATGAGAAATTAGTCTTTAATCATCCACCACTTTGCTCTACATCTAAGAACCTACACACATGAACGAGGGGAAAGGGTTGTGTCATATAGGGGCTTGCCTAAGTCAAACCATGTTTTCTTATTTCTACCTCCACAATGGCTATGATGATGTATAAAGAGAGCTTACCATTGCTTGGGAAGAGCCTAAATGATAAAAAAGTAATGAATTGACTAATGTTGCAACTCACCACTCAGATCTGCATTCCTTGGTAGACTGAATTCATGTACTCATCACCTTCGAGGAGAATTTGATTTCTTGATTAAAGTCTTGCAAGTGTTAGTACTCACAAAACAAATGATCATAAATTATGAACAAACTTATGTGAAAATATAATGTACAATTGACATGATGCTTGACTGGAATAAATGTTGCACTAGTCTTGATAATTTTTCTCTTGAATGCTCTTGGCTACTTCTAGGATGATCAATTTTCTCAATGAAAATTCTAGGTGTTATTAGGTTGAAAATGATTAGTATTAATATGCAATTCTTTAAATTTCCTAAAAATCAAATATCAATAATTGACAAATGAAATTGGAAATTAAAATAATAAAATACCTACATCGACATATTCAAAAGGGAGTCAAAAAGAGGCTTTCTAGGGTGTGGGGTTCCCTAGACCAAACCCATCCTTTTTAAGGCCCAAAGTGTCGGGGGAAAGTATTAAATGCTCATTTTTGTTTCCCATTGTTTGATTTTTTGAAGATGTTTATAAAATGGGTAATTGAATGCATAATTACGTCCAAGCACATAAAGGAGAGCTAAACCTAATGTGAAATTATTAAGGGTGACATTTTTTATGCTACATTTATCCCCCACTTTAGTAAGAGTATGAACTTATGCTCAAACTCACACTAAAGTATGAAAAAGACAAGAAGGGTTCAATTATCCAAATTTTGAAGAGATGGGATGATATTGAATCTAGGGGATACGGTAGCCTCTAGATTTAAGATCCTATGGAAAAATAATATAAGGACAAAGGAACACACATGTGAAGTAAAATGCAGCATGACAAACACAAGGCATAACAATGAAGATGCATGACATAACATGATGTAAAACATAGACATGAAATGAAAACACAATACAAACACAATGCACCCATAACACCAACATAATTCAAAAACAATGGAAATATGCTAAAGGGGGTATGACTTGATCACAGACTAGCAAGCTCTGTAAAAATCTTACTAGGATCCATACCTAAAGCTTTCATATTTCAAAGGCTAAAAAAATTCGCTATTTGCTAGGTGAACCCTAAACTAAAGCACCACATTCTAGTGAAGTATGATATTTACCAGATGATCTTTAACAAGAAACAACATAGGCTAATGAAGTCCAATATTCACTAGGCTAGTTTCTGAAATAGATTAGCAAATGATAGATACACAAGGGCTAGTGAAGTTTGATATTCACTAGGTGTAACCTCATGTCAACAATACCAAGAATTATAATTCCAATAATTTTGATAAGGGACTACACCAAATGATCAAAATATCGAAGAAACGTATCACTAAGTCTAATGCGTGTAAACAAAGTGAAGCAAATAATAGAATGTATGACCCCACCTTAAAGTAATTGCTAACACTAGTTGTAAGCAATTTCCTTTAAGGTAGAGTAAGATAATGCATGCAAAATGAAAGGGTCATAAGAGTTTAATAGAAAACCCTTTGTCGATGATATGTTCCCAATGAAGCTAAATCTTGATGAGGGGTTTTCCCCAAAATAAAGCTACATAACAAGATAACAAATAGAACATAAGGGATCTATTGATTTGAGGTCAATATAGACCATAGATAATATTTTATAAGATTATTCTTGTAATCAACACAATTCCCCGAAATACTCATGGAACTATGAACACAATGGAAGAATGGTATATAAAGACAAAAAAACAAGATTTTGGGTCAACATGGAAGAGACCTAAATGCATCAATGCCTTGCATCATCTCCAAAAATAAAATAAAATACAATAATAATGTTTGTACGATATAAAGAAGAATGGAGATACAAATAGATGGATTTCACGATAGATTCATTTTCTTTGTATCATTGCACACCAACGACAAAAAAAATCATCATCCAAAGAAAACTAACAAATATAAAGACACACCAAGCAACACAATACAAGAGATTACATCACATGTAAGAAAACATAAAAAATACACACAACTGTACCACACATGCAATTTGATCTAAAGAAAATCGTCTGCATCCCAATCTTGCTCATCATAAATGGAAGGTGGAAAATATGCTAAAGGGACTAAAGCAAGTGTCGTATAACGAGTAGCACCAATTTTAATGAATGGTGAACCACTCTCATCAAGAGGACCATCATGGATTCCCCCATTTAGATTCATGTATTTTGAAAATATAAGAGAAAGTTAATTATGATCTGCTTTTTGTTCATCCTATTTTTCTTCACTATTTGAATGTATCTCAATAGGTTACTTATTAATATCATTCTTACGAGAAAAATCATTCATATTTTCTTCTTTCACTCTTTTCTTAACTTGAAATAGGTAAGGTTCAATTTCATGGTTTGGTGAGGGTAGCAGGGTGGAGTTAGGCGATGATGAGGACAGATGGATGAGCGGTAATTCATTAGAGATAGTTTGAATGGGTGGTTGGTCATTAGGTGAGGTTTGATTCTTTTCAAAAAGTTGACGAGTCATGGCATGATTCCTATGTTCATACTCTTTCACACTTCTATTTCTTATTGCATGCATTTCATCTTATGATAGGTTAATGGAGGGGTTCCCCATTGTAGTTTTCTTTTCTTCCTTTGGAGGAGGAATCGAAGGGACCACTATAGGTTGGGATACCACTATGTTCTTAGGTCTAATAGCTTATTTTTTTAGAGGTATAAAGTTTATTATATAATTATCCCTTGGTATTTTATAATATAGTGGAAGCGAAACCATGGCATACATGCCAAGTGGTCAAGGGAGGATACTTGGTTTAGATGTAGGTTCCTCCTCTACCTTTGGGGTAGGAGAAACATTCATGGAAGCCACAGTAGGTTGAGGAACCTCGGGTGGAATATTATTAAGGGATAACTTAGTTATATGCTTAGTTTTAAAATTTTGATATGATATGAAAAATATATATTCACAAGACTTAACAGGTTCATTATATTGAGGCCAAAAATAATCTAACAAAAAGTTTCCATGGGAAGCAAAAGGTTTAAACCCACTATGATAAACTATGTATTTTTCCTTCAAATGGGAACTTTATGCATTTATGGATAATCGATGGGACCACATTAATTGATCATAGCCATGAATATCCTAATTTCAAAAAAAATGGTACAACATTGGAATGATGGTGAATGAAACATCCAATTGTTTGGGTCCAAATTTTATTGAGAATTATCAAACCTATTTTAGGACAAACATAACCATCAAAAAATTTTAACCTTGCTTTTGATTGTTCATAGTTGTCTTTGTAAATTTTATGCACAAATAATAATTCTTCAATGATCACATTATTTAAACACATAGGGTCAATGAGTATTTCTCTTGTGGGCTTGTCATTAATTCAGGCGGTGATATAGAGAGGACCATAGGGTGCATGTACATCACTATGTGTGAAATAAATGTTAGGAAACAAAGTGGTTTTGTCCTTATGAGATTGAGCTTATATTGTTTTCACCATGTTGGACAAATCATCTTCTTCTTCATCATCATCACTGCATTGTACAAAGTTAGATGAATTAATTGGTAATGGGTTTGTGGATATTTGCAAATTTTGGTTAGGAGATGAAACTAATTTATTTACTTTATCATTAACGTTGGCCAACTATATTTGATTAGATTCTATGGGGTCTTTCACTTGATGCCTAAGATTCATACATTATTTGATCATGTATAGGTGTACAATGATATTGACAAAAGGCTTTTGTGTTAAATTTTGGTGGTAAAAGTTTACTTGTATCAATGGGTCTCATTGTAGGGAGTTGAATCATGTTTTTACTTAATAACTACAACACTATCACATGAAGAGAATTGAGCAATTGTGAAAATCACCTCTTGGCCTAAATTGATAAGGAGTTGTACTTGTGTCAATAATGTGTTTCTATGTTATTGGTAGTTTGATGAGTGTTTATCTTAATGAATTTTTTATTTTTATTTTTAAATGATGGGTAATTGTTTTGATGCACAACTTTGGATCGATCAATAGGAGTTGATGAAGGAGTACTCTCATATTGACTAATTGATATTTGATAATCATGAAGAGTTGTACATAAGTGTGTAAAATATGGATACTTCATCAATAAAATATTATCTCAAATGTTAGGTTGAAATTTTCCTATAAACACCCTTTGAATGTCAATGTTAGGAAGAATATAAGATATTTGTGAGTAAATTGATTGGTATCATCCTATGAAATCTATTATCTTTCCTTAGGTTTGTTTTTATAATGGAATAATTATATTAATGTCACTTTAGAACCAATGTTTTCTTGAAAGTGTTAGAGAAATGCACTAACAAATTATGTAAATGAGGTTATTGAGTTGTTTGGAAATGAGAAAAATCATTCCAAGGCCATGTCTTTCAATGTTCTAGGAAAATGTTTTTCTAATATCACATCTTCTAAAATTAAATCACTACATAACACAATGAAATTTGATGCATGGTTGTTAGGATCTCCTTACCATTATACTTTTCAAATTTGGGTATTTCAATGTTCGACAGTATTGGTGTCTTGATAATGGAAAACGATAAAGAATTACGTGTAAGGTATTATGGGGGTTTACCATTTTGATTTGATTGAAATTTGAAATTTATTGTTGAATTGATGACATTTTTTGTAATAGTTGATTTATCACTAGATCATTGGGTGACATGTTTTGAGATTTTTTTAAGTATGGTGAACTAGTATTAGTGACTAGTGGGTTACTATGTTCCATGTTTATGAGGTGACAAATGTGGTGGTATTATTGGTGAGGTGAAAAAACTATAAGGATTCCCACTAGGAAGCCCTGAGCTTGTATTTACACCATTGGTATTTTTATTTTTTATTCTATGGTTAGAGATGTGAATGTGGGAATAGAAGGAATGGTTGTGAGAGGAAACTTTTTTCCAACATATTTTTTAGTATTAGTGAACTCTTAGAGCGCAACTAGTTGTCGTAGGTATATTAGCGTCTACTATGTGAGCCAGACTATGCAACACTTCTATTCTTTGAGAATCATTTATCAACTTCCTAAGGTTGTTCACAATAGGCACTATCTCTCTAACTAAAGGTTTAGTACGTAGGAAATCTTGAAGACTTTCTAAATCCTTATCCAATTGTTTTAGTTTGTTTTCAAAAACATGGGCAATAGTAGCCTCCAAGTTGACATAAATGTTGGATTATAAGGAATTCATAGGTAATGTATGATTAGGAAGGGAATCCAAAATGGATTGGGTAGAGGCAATACCTTGTGTGATGGAGTTATGGGACTCAGGATCCATAATAAATGTGGTTAAAGCATGGGAGGCCATAAGTTAGAAACTATGTCTCGTAGGGGTATTAGCAATAGGACACCAAGTTGTGAAGCTCATATGAGATTCAAAACACTTGTGCAAGCCTATTATGATAGGAAAGCATAGGATAACCACAAAAAATGAGATAATTTAAAAAATAGAAGGCAGAATCACCTAGAAAATATAGAAACAAACTTGTGATCCAAATAATGATTCATTTTGATAGTTCAAGAGCATGATACACCCTAGACCAATAAGGTATTTTTACTAATTTCAAAGTTTGGATGTGCTCTACAATTTTTGAATGTCCTATTCTTAAACTATTCATGTATGAGAGTTTGCAGTTTTTTAGAAATGCACCAAATTGTAAATATGTTATGTGTAATACAACAACACATGCAAATTTCATAATTCCCAAGAAATAAATGTGACTCAAAATACAATTTTAAGATTGTAAAGCACAAAAACTTATTGATCCTAACTTGATAAATCTAGAAATGTAAAACTTTTCTATCTTTTTGTCATAAAAACAATGCTATTATTCACTTTTTTACTATATGCAAATGGCTAAATGATCACTTTAAACACTTTTAGATATTATTTTAAAATTTTATATGACCTAATGTAGATTTTTTATACAAGTATGAACTAGATTCACTTTGCAACAACTGAAATTAACCATATTTGTCTTATGAATACAAAATGCAATGCAATATATATTTTCTTAATACTTTTTATGATGAATATGAGTGCACAAATGATGAATGCAATCAACCTAAGATCATACTCAAATTTTAAAATGTTATGTTTTAGATTTTAGAAGATTTAGAGTGTAAAAATAGTCAAGATCACTAATGAAGGGTACTCCCCTTACAATCTAAAACTCATAAAAACAACAGATAATGGCACAAACAAAATGAAAGAAGGAAGCAAATATATTTTTTATGAATAGGCAGTTATCTATATATTAATTATAAAGATAATAATACATATTCACACAAAAAAAGATGGGTGTTAAGAAGGCACACCCCAAGAGTCACATGGCTCGAGCCTAGAAAAGCATAGTCACTTAGGCCTAGGCTAGAAAACCATAAACATTACAAACATTAAAATAAAAAGGTCATTAAGTGGCCAGAGCAGTGCCAACATAGCCAGAAGGGTCCCTGTCATCCATCTTCTTGCCCCATACATCAACGAGTTTTGGAGTGACGTCAGGAGGGCCCCAGCCATCATCATCTTCTTTCACATTTTCTTGTTCTTTATCCTCACATTTGGGCAAGATTTCCAAAGCCAATTGCGGGAAACATTTTGTAGTGTTCGGCCAACCAAAGTCGCTACCAGGAGCAGGATCAGAGGGCCACCCAGAGGTGCCACTGCCACTCCCCGCCACCCCTCTAGAGGACCACCCTAGGTCAACCTGTGGAGGAGGAGAGTGTGATCTCCGAGGATGGTGAGAACCGTGATGAGGAGGATCCTAAGAGCGGGGACAAGAAGAACCACTCTATTTTCGGCCCCATGAAGGCGATCGACCATGGGACGAGGTGGACAAAGAGGGCACCTAAGCCACAATGCACAGGGCATTGCCCCAATGGTCCAGAAGCACTTGGAGGTGAGAGACCTCAAGTGCAACTTTTTTTGCTTGAACTTGAATCTGCAAAAGCACGTTCTAGAACAAATAATAGCTTTAGAATACAAAGATACATTTATCAATCAAAAATGCAGGCATTTCTATCTTTCTAAATGTTGAAGAAGAGGATTTCTACCCTGAAAGTGTGCCAAAGCTGGGTGTACTTAGCGGGAAGCTAGGGTGAATCACCTAGCATAATCATATGCCAAGAGAATGGCTCTGGCTGAAACGATCGAAAGAATTCATGAATCCAATTCCAAAACTATTGAGCTCTGGTACAAAACCAGAAAAGATGCTTAAAAGACTCATCTTGCCCACACAACAGGCAACAAGGGTCTTGGACCCCCAAGTGAACAAGCCGAGACCCCACCAGTAAGCCTTGGAAAATAATACACCAAGAAAAGTGGACGATTTTAGGCTCAACACTTGTAGACCAAGTGGCAGAGAATCATTTTTGCCAAACAGACACCAAAGACTAAAGATGCCATCGTTGGTTTAGACTATCAATCATAGGAAAGTGCAGTGAAAGCCCTAGATATCCAAGCCTAGGCTTGTAATTTTTGAAAGGGGTGTCTGGGTACCACTTCCAATCCTTCCACCAGGGCTTGGTGCCACGAATACAAACAAAATGCAAGGAAGAAAATATTTTCTACTATCACTAAGATGAAAAATGAAATTACAACATTATATTTGCCATCACATGGGCTTTCTAATTACATAAATCTGCAAATTTTGCAAATTGGAGCCACCATCTACGTTGCATTTCCCTCCTTCTATAGCCCCCCTTTCACATCCTTTATTTGGAAGGTGTAACCACCCTAGAATCTTTTGGAAAGTGTGACTTCCTCAAGAAGATATTATGAAATTTTCTTAATTTTGGTAGTACAACTTCATGAGGTCATAACTTTTGATCAAATTATCAGATTTTCTATTATAATACCATTTCGAAAAGCTCTTGAGAGATGTTTTCCTAGAAAGTAGGGCATAAAGGCTAACCATTTTCATTTTCTGCCAGTTTTCAAGACCATCTGGAGCCTCTAAGTGCCTCGAAATTGACTTTGAAGATTTTAATAGGATTTTCGGAAATTGAAATTGTAATATCTCTCAAATGACAAATGGTATTGAAGTGATTTATTTTCCACTGGCTTCAATTTACCATTCTGGAGGTTTGTGTAAGATTTTGTGTCCAACCATGCATAAATGCAAACTTACTAAAAATAGTAACCTTGCCAAATTCAACCCTTATTGAAAAGAAACAATTTTTTTTTTTGGATGATGCAAGATTGCTCTTACACCCTAGATTCTCCTGTATCAATCACCAATGTGTTTGATTGGGAAAATGGATCTATATCCTAAATAACACTTCTCCCAACATGGGGCATTAAGGATTAGAAATGATCTCAAATCCACTTGACCACAAACCTCAATGGAAGAGTCAAAATGGTGGATCAAGGTTCTAATCCTTGTTATTGGGGGGGGGGGGGTTGTGTGTTGTTATGAATGATGTGGATTGATTGTTAATTGATAGAACTTTAAGATGCAATCTTGTTCCTAGGTTAAGTATGAAAATGTAGCAAACTATGATGATTTCTAAGAAATATGCAAAAGAAAGTTAGAAACATGATTCAAAAACACAAAGAATTTACACAGAGGAATGTGGCCTAAAAATTTGGTGTTGAATTGGTTGGTCAAGGGAATGGTTCACCCCAAATTGGACTCCTACTTTTTTAGATCTAAAATCACAAGCCTAAAGCCTTTGGTCAGTAGGTCTTGTTTTCTGGAAGTTGCTGCTAGAACTTCTTTTGTTGATGCAAAAATCTAGTTTCCATGTCTTGTTCACTTGTAGGGCTTGAATGCATGAATGAGAAATTAGTCTTCAATATTCCTCCACTTTTCTTCAAAGTTAAGAACCCACACACATAAAAGAGGGGAAAGGTTTCTGCCATAGAGGGGCTTGCCTAAGTCAAACCATGTTTCGGTATTTCTACCTCCACAATGGATATGATTATGTATAAAGAGAGTTTAATTTCAATTAGAAACATTTCTAGTTGGAACTATACTATCAGTGGTTGATTTTGCGAAAAACTATACTCTAGCTCCGCAAGAGGAAATCCAATCATAATATTACAATTTGGCTATGTTTGTTCATATTGTTTACAAACATGTAGATGATAGCACAAAGGATGATGGAAAATTTTTGAGGGAGTATCATTTCCATTTGAGTGACAACCGATTACACTTGTCAGATTTTGTTCAATATTGTTTCAATATGTTTTATACAAATTTAAGAGAAAGAGGAATCCAAATGATAGAACATCTCATATGGTAGATAATTGTATGGGATAGTTCAAGAATGGTTGAATGTTATATTGGTTGAGTAGGGTTCACAAGGAATATAATGTCCAACATATGTGGAGTTTTTTTGAAGTTGAAAATGGTAAAGGAGAACATAATGGAGTTGGTGTGTGTGTTAAAAGAATTCTTATTACATAGCAATTGAAATTTGAGGATGCAGTAAAATTTACAGATGCATGTGGGATTGTGGATTGGTGCAATACAATATTATCTACACCTTGATCAAGCGAGTACTCTACAGCTCACCAATTATTTTGGTTGGTTGAAGAAGATAACATTCTACCTAGGCTTGATTGTGAGATAATTAGTGGATCTACTAAATGGCATTCATTTAAGAGTTTGAATGCAAGCACATGGACTATTTGGACAAGGGAGCTTGCATGTTTTTGTCAGTTTTGTATTTCAGGGGATTAGGAAGCATGTGAGAATACAAAATGGGTTGAAGAGTGGAAGCAAAGATCATTGACACCTGCACAAGCACACGATCAATATGAAACAACAATTGAAGACAATGATCAAGTGTTTGCATCAAATGACTATGACCATGTTTTAGACCTTGTACAAGAAGGTAATTTAATTCAATTTATTTTATTTTATTTCACTTTATTACTATTTTGTAATGCTTTTATTTATTTATATACATATGAATGCATGCATGTAGATTGGCCAAATTATATGGACACGTGCAAGTTATTGAATCAAATTTTGTTTGTAGGACATGTGTATGTTGTTGTTGCACCTGAGGAGAATGAAGAGGAAACAAAATATTGGTTGGCTCATTGTATGGATATTAAACATAAGTTAATAGAACCTCGAGAAGATGATAATGGCTATCATTATCCAATAGGTTTGGTGATCCCCTTAAGACATCCCCTTAAGAAAATTTCGATAACAAGTCTTTGATCCCCTTAAGAAAAAATTGAGAACTTCTTTGATGATGACTATTATTATCCAATAGGTTTGGTGGTGGTTTTTGGCACTTGGCATTAAAATACCTAATAAGAATGGCTTTCCTGCATTCGAAGATTATAAAACACATAAGAATATTTTACACTACTCACATTTGGTGGTGGCAACAAATATAAAACTAGTGAGGTATTGTGGAAGACCTACAAATAAAGATTTATGGAAAAATTCTATGGAAGAGCATGAGACAATCATAGATGCATTGCAAAAAAGAGAGGATGCAAATGGTACAATGGAATAAGTAAATACAGGTAAATATAGTTTTAGTTTTATATTATCCTTTTAAATACATTAAATACATGTTTTGATATTTTTTGTGCGTTATTAGTTGAAATTGATATAAATTATCCTTTTATATCCTTAAGCCATCATCAAAAATTCATCACATAATTTGAGACAAAAAGGAGAGTCCATGCATATTCAACTTAGACAACATGGAATACTTGGTAAAAATAGGTAATTATTAGTTAAAATATATTTAAATGCATGTTTTGATTATATATTGATATTGCTTGTACATTAATAGCTAGAATTGATTTATTATCCTTTTTTGTATCCTTAAGTTAGCATCACATTGATCTCATACTTTGAAACAAAAAGGTGAGGATGCAGATTCAATCTACACACATGTGTGGGATACTTGTAAATACATGTGCAAGTTGTGTATATAGATAGTTTTATATAAATTAAAATACATGTTTTGATGGTTTCATTGATACTGCTTGTATCATTTTGATATCAGGTGGCATGAAGACCTACTACATTCCCCACAAGTTTCAAATTTTCTTGAGATGGCATAGCCACATTTTGTAATCATTATTTTGAGTTGGCATATATGTATATACACAATTACATAATTTTACATTTTGTACAAATTTGTATACATGTACATACACAATTATACTCTACACTTTTATATATCAAAATCAATATTCTATATATTTTGTTCATTAAATGTGCATGTTTTCTTACTTTGAAACTTTAAATTTGATTGTATAATCACTAAAAATCATGTATATTATTGTTAAATTTGGTTGCCTTGGGAAACTTCACCAAATTTTGTTAACTTATGTGACCCCCTTAAGACATCCTATTAGGACCCATTAAGACATCCTATTAGGACCTCTTAAGAAATCCTATTAGGACATAAATTAAATTAACATTAACACTATTTTTGTATAGAATGTGATTGTTATGATGAGTCATCCTAAATTCTAATACTTAATTATATCAATTGTAATTAAATATGAGACATGTACTTTGAAGTATTTGATCCCCTTAAGACGTCCTATGAGGACATATCCTAAATATTTATACTTAATTATGTCATTTGTTATGATGAGTCGCCCTAAAGTCTAATACTTAATTACATCAATTGTGATCCAACATGATAAATGTACTTTGAATTCTTTTATCCTCTTAAGAATTCATACTAGTACCCTTTAAGACATCCTATTATGACATAAATTATATTAACATTAACATTATTTTTGTATAACCTTTGTGATTGTTATGATGAGTCGTCCTAAATTCTACTACTTAATTATATCAATTGTGATTAAATATGAGACATGTACTTTGAAGTATGTGATCCCCTTAAGACGTCCTATTAGGAAATATCCTAAATATTTATACTTAATTATATCATTTGTTATTATGAGTCACCCTAAAGTCTAATACTTAATTATATCAATTGTGATTAAATATGAGACATGTACTTTGAAGTATTTGATCCCCTTAAGCAATTTTTTGAGAACTTCTTTGATCCCCTTAAGCAATTGTAGCGATTAAATATGAGACATGTACTTTGAAGTATTTGATCCCCTTACGTAATTTTTTTAGAACTTCTTTGATAAGTTAATGCCTTGACTATGAATCACTAAATTTGTAAAGTACAAATATTTAAATGTCCTATTAATTTTAACTTTAATTTTATATATGTATTTAATTTCATATTAATGTCTTCACTATGAATCTTTTGTAAAGTACAAATATTTCCTATCAATGTCATATTAATTTCACATAAAATGCATAAATACACATGTGTAAATTACTATTTAAGAATAATAGACCATAAAATACTGAAATTAATAAAGTTCATGAAATAATATATTAATTCCATGAGAATATTGAAACATATATTGAAATACTAAAACTTGTACATATATGTAGTCCATGAAATAATCGAATATAGCCCATGAAATAATCTAACTCATATCGTCTCTATAATCAAGAGACCTCTTCACACCACTCAGACTACCCAGATGACTTGAATCACTTTATACCAGAGAAAGAAAGTTGAAATTATATGTAAGACGATTAAAAATGATTTAATGACAATTTAATTTATAATTTATCATAAAATTAAATTACCGTGTGAGGCTGCTTTGCATGCTCAGGTGCACTTGAACCTATCTCTACATGCTCTAAATCAATTTACATATAAGAGAAATAAAGTTCAAATTAGATGTAAGACGATTAAAAATTTATTTCATTTAATTTAATTTATAATTTATCATATTTAAATTGTACCGTAAGAGGTTGTGCATCCTCTATTCCAAGACCTGTCTCTACATGCTCAACTACAGGACATGTCTCATTCTATAAAAGAAAAATAATTTAACATGTATGAGCATATATATATTCAATTTTAAATTTAATTTAAGTTATTCACAATGTATAATTTGCAATTGAAATTAAATATAATCGAAACTTTAAATTACCAAATGAGGCTACTCTGCTTGTCTTGGTTGAGGTGGTGTGACCTCATCAAAGTAGAAAGTGGCACCAACAAAGTCCTACAAGGTCAAATTTAAAGCACATGTGTACTTGAATTAGGTTAAAATATATATATATTCAAGTGTACTGGAATAGGGGTAAATTAAAATCTATTTAAAATACCAACAAATTGTGCACACATGTGTAGAATATTTTTTAAACAACCTAAAATTCAAATGTCTTCTAAATTTCTGCCACATCAAATGTGTGTTTGATCCCCATTCTTATGGTTGTGTCAACCTACATACATAGACATAACGCTTATGATATTTACCTGTACATGCATGTTTGATATATAGTGAATTCAAAATACAAAATTGTAAATATATTAACTTTAAATAATTTACAATATACATGTACTTGCACCTCATGCGAGATACCCGACAATGGAGGAGCACTCGACAACCAATCAAGTGGTATTGATGTGGAAGTCGATTGACTCCCCTAAACCAACATAAATATTTAAAACATATATTCATGATTGAATTTCAAATTAAAAAGTCAAGTTAAAAAGTTATTTCATATTATTTAAAAATTGAAATCAAAATACCCCATAAGGGTTTATAACTTGCACTGGTGTCGACATAAAAGATCGAGGAGTAGATGATGCCCCTGTGGTCAGTGCCATCTACACCAAACAATTTTATTGTTAAAACATTGTAATTTATATATATATATATATATATATATATATATATATATTCATTAAAAACATGTGTGCTTAAAAAATTATTATAAATTCAACATGTACATGCATATTTATACCTATATCGAAATGTCTGTAGGGTGACACTCTATAGTAAGAAAATCAATGTATGAACGAAAGCCACCAAATTTTGCACTAGAATCTCCATGTCCACCCAAACTAGGTGTAGCCTGATTAGGTTCATAGCATACCTGATGATAACCGGTACATATGTGGGGTATCAAAACTCATGGAGTGGTACTAGGACCAGCTCCATACAATGCTCCTCCATAGTCACAGTCTCTAGCCCCAACTATCATCATAGAAGTATGCTTATCAAGGTTTCCTATGAGTGTACTCAAAGATCCTAATACGGATACTACCGCACGATGATGCATAAGTGTAAGAATGGCAAGAGCAGGAGGATCTACAAGAGGTTGGGCATGCACAGGGCATCAGGGATCAACCCATGCCCCTAACCTCTATTGTGGAATGCCACCACCAACACCCTAAAATTATTTAAAATCAAAATAATTGGGCCTTTGCCCCAAAACAAACTCTATATATAATTTCCTCAAAAAGTATAAAGGGACCTCCAAATTAGCATGTGGTGGATGGTCAAATACCATCCACCATCGCTCCCAAAAATGTGTAGACATTTGTGGATGTCTGCACCACCTCATTGATATTCTAGGTTTATTTACAAGAATGGGTAAGTTAGTGACAAGGTCGACAAAAATAGGTGCAAGATGGGCTTTTGTTATTTTTAGTTCTAATTTTTTTTTGTAGGAGAGACCTTAATAAAATTGTCTCATATCCTCTCACCATCATTGATGCCTATCTAAGTCCACATCAATGGACCTGATGGCATCAACAATGTTTTGCATCGCAAATGCAAAATGCTTCATTTTGAATAGCATTGATTTGATTCTAAATAGATGTAACATTTTCATTAATCTATGCTCACAAGCAAGCCTCATCAGATTCTGGAGGTAGTACAAGTGGGATGTTATGAGGTGGAGGAGGTGGAGGGGGAGGTGGAGGTGGATGGGTTGGAGATGGAGGGGGTTGAGGAGATGGATTAAGGATATCATCAATATTGAATTGATCCATGATATATATAAGTGAACCTACATTAAATTATACAAAATTAATAAACAAGTACAAAATTACAAGAAATAGTTAAATTTTAAATGTACAGGAATTTTTTTAAATATGGTACATACATATACATACACGTACATACATCATTCAACTTGAGCATGTACATACAAATTTCAAAATTTAAGATACATGTTTAAAATAAAAAATAGGATGTACAATATATATATACATCATTCAACTTGACCATGTGTACATAGTTTTGGAGTATGGACAGACACTGAGAGGGGGGGGTGAATCAGTGTCTGATAGACAAACCTAAAAATTTAAACCTTTTTAAGCTTTGACAAAGACTTTTAATTCAGATAACCTTTCTATTGATAACAAAGCAGAGTAATCACTTTGAGAGCATTCATGAAAAGAGGTAAACAAAGATATGAAAAAATTAACTCGGTTTATTCAGACAACTTACACCATTATAACTTGTGTGAGATATCTCGCACTTGCAAAAGATGTGACTGACATTGTTTAACAATTAGAGCATGGTGAAAAAAATAGGTGCAACTCATAAGACTGTGTACATGAGAACCAACATTATTGAATCACTTTAAGACCACCAGATTTCAATGTTTCTTTATGAGACACTACAACAGTTGTGTAACAAAATAACATATGATAAGCATTGAAACAATGGAGAGCTTTCATTATGATAGATTGAAACATAAATATCTTGAACTATGAGTCAATGAAAGAACATGTGATATGATAGACTAAATGTTTTTCATCACAACATGCAAAGAATGTTTTCTTAATCAGATCTTTTAAACCAGTTTACAACATTTAACTGTGAAAGTACTTGTAACAGCAAAATACATTAAGATTGCAGAAATAAGAACTGATGCATCTGATAACTTATGAAAATCAGATAGACATGAAAAACAATCACACAAATGACTCATCACATAACACATTATCACATCAAAGCAATGAGACCATAAAGCAAAGAATTTGACGAGTGGAAAACCCTCTAGGGGTAGAAAACCAACTCCAAAAATGATGCCTCACTGGCATAATTCAGAGCACCCACTCTAGGAGCACCAACCCCTTATACATTTAGAAACACCCATTCCAAGGAGCACCAACCCCTTCTACAAAAATCAAAATAATAGAAATATCAGAGGGTTTCTCTATTTCAATTCAACCCACACACTTATTCCATACTAATACATCAAATATCCTAAAGATTCATTTTTTAATCTCTAAAATACAAGATATACTAGTTAAACACTCTGCACCATATTTACAAGATTTTCAATTAAAGAATTTGTGCACTAATCTCTTAAAAAATGCCAACCACAAAAACAATAATCAACCTTTGTTTTATACACATATGTCCTCATGAAATTCCATCAAAGTTTCTAGATAGGTTAATTTCAATTTGAGTGCAAAGTGACCAATAGGTTAAGGTCACCAATATCATATTCCCAAAGAAACTCGATAGGGTTTAGATTACATACAAACCACAATAATCTTTAGTCACCTTTTGATGCCGACTATGTCCACATAGTGATGTCCTTTATTTTAATATCAATGGCATAATTATAGTGTCAAACTTATATGCCAAAACAATAGAATAATACCAAACCAATGCCATGAAATATATAATTGTGCATAATCAACACATTCAATCACATTAAAATGTGATAATCAAGACCAAAAATGTGGAGTCCTTATGCACCTAAAAATGAATTTTTTGACCCCTGAAGATATAATAGACATCTGAAAAATAAATTAGATATTGTCACCTGATCAAACTAAACCTATCAAAGATGATATGATAACCTGTTGAATATAAACTGAAACTTGAAAGTGCATGCCATGAAGCAAATGCATGCCCTGTCACAATGAACACCATGTCAAATCTCAGTATCAACATGTACATGTATCAAAACCTGAAACCTGTAACTGCATGCCATGTAAAGACCATGTAAATCAACTATAATCATCATGTGCCACCAAGATCATCATGTAAATGTGTCATGTGCCATCCATGAACCATGTGAACCAAGTGTAACATGTAACTGCAAATCATATATCAATTTGCATCCTGTCAACATCCATCAAGAATATCACCATGTGAACCAACTGTAACATGTAATTGCAAATCATATATCAATTTTCATCATGTCAACATCCATCAATCATATCATCATAATCCTTTAACTGTGTAACTGCATAATACCAACCATGTGAATCTACATAACATGCATTCATCAGACTAAGAATCCAAAGAATAGAACCAGTGATAACATGAATCCCATAAAACAGTTTTGGCATCAAGGACAAACTAACACTTCAACAACTGAAAGCCAACACATAGAAATTTAAAAATTTAAGATCTAATTATGTAATCTTAATACATGTACATACTAAAAAATAAACTTAAAACATACAAAGAAATATCATTTATGTCTAAGGCATGTAAATGAAAAAACAAATAATTGTTAGTGTGATGTGAAATCTCATTAAAAATTAGATTAATTTATTAGGAGAAATTATGATGGCTTAAGGGGTCCTCGTAGGATGGCTTAAGGGTTCGTAATAGGATGGCTTAAGGGGATCTATGAATTAAGTTCCTAGGAGAAAATGATGGCTTAAGGGGATAAAATTTGGTGAAGTTGCCCAAAGCAACCAAATTTCATTAAGTTAAAATTATACTATTTTTTAAAATGTACATTTAGGAGACCTAATTAATAACATATGGTGGCTTAAGGGGTCCTAAGTATCTAGTTTTAAAGGGATCTATGGCTTAACTATCCTAGGAAAAAATGATGTCTTTAGGATTTAGGATTTAGGGTTTAGGGTTTAAGGTTTAATTCCCTTAAACCATTTTCTTAAAAATCCCCTTAAATCATTCAATATAAATGACCTAATTGAATACAAATGAAAAAATCTCTAAGACTCATTTATGTCTAAGGCATGTTACACATGAAAAAACAAAAATTGTTAATGTGATGTGAAATCTCCCAGTAGTTCTGGAAAGCAGTAACTAGCTTCTTCTACTCTAGCAGGCCCGCATTAATGAACTCATTTTTTCCGACCCATAAATTACATTAAATTAGGAGAAATTATGATGGATTAAGGGGTCGTAATAGGATGGCTTAAGGGGATCTATGAATGAAGGTCCTAGGGAAAAATGATGGCTTAAGGGGATAAAATTGGGTGAAGTTGCCCAAGGCAACCAAATTTCATTAAGTTAAATATATATTATCTTTTAAAATATACATTTAAAGGATGTAATTAATAATATATGATGGCTTTTAAGCAGTCCTAAGTATAGTTTTAAGGGGGTTTATGGCTTAACTATCCTAAGAAAAAATGATGGCTTTAGGGTTTAGAGTTTAATCCCCTTAAACCGTTTTATTAAAAATCCCCTTTTAATCCATAGTTAAATATATAAAGTAAGGAGTTGTTCTGATTCAAATATTTATATAAAAATAATTATGATAACATTGTGATAGTAGTTTTTTATGTTGATGATCATGTTATCATCAATATTGAAGCCAAATAAATTCAAAACAAACTAAGTATATCAAAACAATTCTAAAAAAGTTCAGAATACGTGAATGTAATCCATAATAGATACACCTATAAAAATTAGAATTAAAAAAAACACCAATTAAAAAATCAATACAATATTAATTAATAAATATTTAGTATTTCTAACTAAATTTGTGTCTCATCATTATACTATTATCTTCTTAAATTCAACACTAAAAATATCCATCCAACCAAATTCTTTATAAAATATCCATCCAAGGTCAAATTCTTTATAAAAATAAGATCATTGTCAGTGTGAACTGCAAAATTCAATAAAATTCAATAAGATCATTGTCTTAATAAATTGTTGTGGCTCTCTACTACATATCTTCATTTCTTTGTGTTTTCCTTTTCAGAATAGGATTGTCTCCTCTCCTCTAGCCATTGTTAATTCTCATCTAAGTCCACATCAATGGACCTAACGACATCAACAACATTTTGCATCGTAGATGTAAAACACCTCAAATGTGGTGGAATACATTCTTCATTCTAAATAGCGTTGATTTGATCTTGAATGGATCTAACATTCACATCGATCTGTGTTGAGCACCATCGGATGTAGGTGGTGGAGGTGGGGGGTTATGAGATGGAGTGGGTGGAGGTGGAGGGGATGGAGATGGAGGGCATGGAGGTGGATTACGAATATCGTCAGTATTGAATTGATCCATGATCTATATATAAGTGAACTTGCATTAAATTTGTAATTTCAAAATGTAAGATATGTGTTTAAAAATCCCCTTAAACCATTCAATATAAATGACCTAATTGAATACAAATGAAAAAATGTGTAAGGATCATTTATGTATAAGGCATGTAGATGAAAAAACAAATAATTGCTAATGTGATGTGAAATCTCATTAAAAATTATATTAAATTAGGAGAAATTGTGATGACTTAAGGGGATTTATGAATTAAGGTCCTAGGACAAAATGATGGCTTAAGGGAATAAAATTTGGTGAAGTTTCCCAAGGCAACCAAATTTCATTAAGGTTATAGGACAAAATGATGGATTTAGGGTCTATGGTTTAGGGTTTAGAGTTTAGGATTTAGGGTAATAGGATGGCTTAAGGAGATCTATGAATTAAAGTCCTAGGACAAAATGATGACTTTAGGGTTTAGGGTAATATGATGGCTTAAGGGGATCTAAATTAAGGTCCTAGGACAAAACAATGGATTTAGGGTTTAGGGTAATAGGATGGCTTAAGGGGGTCTATGAATTAAGGTCCTAGGACAAAATAATGGGTTTAGGGTTTTGGGTTTAGGGTTTAGGGTAATAGGATGGCTTAAGGGGATCTATGAAGTAAAGTCCTAGGATGAACATTTTGATGGCTTAAAGGGATAAAATTCGGTGAAGTTTAAGATAGTGCTTCTAGCTTTAACTAATTTTTTTTCATCAATGTCAAACTAAATACACAATAAATCATGAAGCAATATATTTCTCAACTCTATGTGTTTACTATAAGTTAATTTTTTAAAGGTTTATCAAAAGGTTGCAATGTTCTATAAAATTCTTACTAGTTGAGCCACTCATGATATAACTACAATGTTAGCTACATTTTGAAACATAAAAGGCTTCCAAAATGAGTTCCTTCCAAATAATGGACTTGCTAGAACCTGAAAATGTTGAAGCTTGGGTGGCCCTTGAAATAATGGACTTGCAAGTTAGTGAAAAAGGTAGTGTTCATGAAGGAATGGAAAAGATGTGTAGGGCCTTTGAATTATACCCATACTATGCAATGGCATTGAATCATTTAGCAAACCATTTTTTCTTCACAGAACAATGTTTTCTTGTGAAATAGTTGATTGAGATAGCTCTTCTTTCGACTAACCACCCTCTCATGAAATCTCATTCATATTATAATCTTGCACAATCTTATCATGAAAAGCCTTAATCCTCCCCTTCCATGAGAAACCTCTCTTGAAATGTTTGAGGCCTTAACACCCCTAACAAGAGGAAGGTGGTTTTTAACTTCCTCATATCTTCCCTTACAAATGAGGTTATTTTATAGGAAACCAAGTTGTTTGATGAGTATAATTTTGGTCTTCTTTCTTTAATGGGAAGGCTCTAGTCTATAGTTTAATAATTAAATAGTGAATGTATCATTGTTAAATTTGGTTGTCTTGGGCAACTTCACCAAATTTTGAGAACTTCTTTGATCCTCTTAAGACATGTCGTATTAGGACCCCTTAAGACATCGGTTTAGGGTTTAGGGTAATAGGATGGCTTAAGGGAGTCAATGTTTTTGATTCATCACATATGCAAGAACATTAGTTTATAAATGTTTTTGAATTGATGAATGTTTTTGAATTTATGAATATATTGTCTATTTTCTTAGATAACTTCTATGATCGAGGTATTAAGCACGCAACTATAAATTAGCCCACTTTTGACAATTTAGGATAGCCTTTATGGTCTACCATTGAATTTATAGAAATGTGTATATTTAGAGAAAATCAAAGTGTGTCTTGACAAGTTGTTGGAGCTTGATCTTAAAATGGTTATTGAATCCTTGATTAGTATAGGTAATTTCTATTCCTTCCCTAATCTTCTTTGAATTCTATGAATAAAAAGAGTGGAAAGATAACCTATGACCATAGTTGGATTGATTTTATATAGATCAAGGCAATCATCTATAGTAAATTTGAGGGTTGCTAAGCATGAGTGTAGGGAAAAATGATTCATTGATCCTAAACTAGTTACATTATTCTTGGGAACAAGGTCAACAAAACCCTTAAGAGGTGAGAAGTGTAGGCGTAGGGTTTACAAGAGTGATACAAGACACCACTTAAAATTTTAAGAGTATTTGTAATGCAATCACCTATGGAAGGAGATAGGTATTTCTTTATGGGGGAGAAAGTGATTGAATTAACCTCACCATAATCGTATGAAGAGGTGAAGAACAATTTGTTTCAAATAGATTAAATATTTTATTTATATATATCATAATTATTACACACAGTCATGGACATATAAATTATAACTTTTATTTAAAATCTTTTTATTTTCTCTATATTTTTTAATTTTATTTTTATTTTTATATCTATTTAAGATAACACTTGGATGAAATCAATCTAGCCTAATATAAATCAATCCTCTATCTCACTTCTCCCAAAGGGTTTCTTTCTCATTAGTTTTCTTTTAGCTTCAACTCATGAATTTATTTAGAATAATGAACCCCAGTTTCATGGTAGATATGGATTAATTTTAAGTCATTGGAAACCATTCTCAAATTTTTGATTGACTCTAGATCACTAATGTCACCATTTGGATTTGGTTTTGAAACGTTCCTTGCATATGCCAATAGACAAAATGGTTCAATTGTTAGCTAAGAAGGTGGGATGTTTTTGTCTAAAATCAACTTTTATCTTCAACAAGTTATATTGGTTGGTTTGATTCCAAATTGATTGATTTGATCAAATTTTAAGTGAACCTTGTGAGTTTTTTAAACCTAAATCAGAAACCTGAGGTTCAAGGATTACTCAGGGAGAAAACTATATGTACGCTAATATGTTAGAGACTAGGTGTTTGTTAATATGCAAATGAAATATAATTTCCTTAACTTGAAACATTCAAGCATACAGGTATAAAACATATTGATAATGCAAATGAGTTTTTTCCATTTTGAAATGTTCAAGCAATCTGATTTAAAACATAAAGCGATGCAAATGAATTTTTCCATTTTCAAATATTCAAGCATTCAGATTTAAAACATGTAAAGCAATGCAAATTACACCCTGAAATTTTTTTGGTTTTCAAATGCAAATTTTTTGTTTGATTTCAATTTAGTGTTGAAAGGTAAGTTTTTTGGTTTTGAAAGGTAATTTATTTTGTTTGATTACGGTTTAAGGTTGATTTTAATGTTTGATTTCAATTTAAGGTTGATTTTTTTTGTTTCATTTCAACATGTGAGGGTTTCGTTTGATGTTTTCTATTTGATTTCTACTAATGAGGGTTTCTTTTATTGCAGGTAAATAGAAATGCAAAAAAATCAATACAAATATGAATAATACAAACAAAAACCTAAATTCATATCTAAAAACTAAAAAAATGAAAAAAAAAAGTGAAGAAAAAGGGTCGAATGGCTTACCTAGAGGTCGTTGTTGTCGTGCTCAACTGAGATCCTGTATGCATAGAGTTAAAATGAGGTTATTTTTCATTTTTTTTAATAAATACCTCTACAAAACGAGATCCCATTTTGTAAAAAGCAGGATCCTGTTTCCCAAGGGCTAGCTCGGGACACCAAAACAAAATGGGATCCTATTTAGATTTTTGGCTCAAGACCCCAACCCTAAATGGGATCCCGTTTATTAAAAAACGAGATCCCAATTCGTTGAACCCGATTTCGAGATTTTTGCTAAGGCCAAAACTCCTACCTTAAGTGGACTCAACTTCGTGCTTTTATCCGCTATATGGACTCAAATAGACCCCCAAGTCATGGTATTCAAGATTGTATAAGTATCTACGGTAGCAAGGATCAAGAAAGGTATTGTTGATAGTAATTTCTATATCAAAACAAAATGTGATCATTAGTTGATTGTTTTTGTTTATGTTGATATTATTTTTGGTGGTAGTAAAGACAAAATGTGTAAGGAGTTTTCTAATGAAATGCAAAAAGAATTTTAAATTTCTATATGATTAGTGAGTTGTCATTTTTTCTTGGTTTACAAATCTCTTAGTCAAACAAAGGTGTATTCATATCACAAACAAATTATGTAAAGGAGATGTTAAATAAGTTCAACATGTAAGATTGCAAACTGGTTAGTACACCTATGGTTACTAGATGTAAGCTCAGTAAGGATGATGAGTCTTTCGCAACAAATTAAAATTTACATATAGATCAATGATTGGAAGTCTATTATAAGTAACTGCATTTGGACCAAACATTATGCAAGTTGTGTGTATGGTTGCAAGATTTCAAGCCACACCAAAGGAGACACATGTGAAGGTAGTTAGAAGAATCTTCAGATACTTGGAAGATACTATTGACTATGGTCTATGGTATCCAAGAAGCAAAAACTTCAAATTGACAACATATACAAATGCAGATTGGGTTGGAAGTGTTGATGATAGGAATAACACTAGTGGTGGTGTATTCTTTTTTGGAGGTAGTCTTGTATCTTGGTTAAGAAAAAATCAATATTTAGCATCCTTATCTACTACAAAAGCAAAATACATTGTAGCAGCATCACGTTGCACTCAAGTACTTTGGATAAAAAAACCTTAAAGGATATGAAAATTGAATATGATGAGCCTATTTCAATTCTTTGTGATAATACAAGTGCAATCAATATTTCAAAGAATATGATAATGCATTATAGAACAAAGCATATATCAATCAATTATCATTTTCTAAGAGAATAGGTTGCAGATGAAGAGGTTAAATTGGATTATGTTGAGACAAAAAATAGATTGTGGATATCTTTTATCGAACATGTTTGACGTTGCGCCAAAAGATTGATCTATTAACATCTGATACAAACGCCAAAGATAAACGGATCCATGTGAGGTGGTTAATCCATGTCTTGAATCTGAAGGGAGACACTAGAGATTAGTCCAACAATCCCCCCCTCAGTGTCACCGAAGGGCATTCAAATCCACAATCATGACTTTGATACCATTTGTTGGAACATGTTTGTCGTTGCACCAAAAGATTGATCTGTTAATGCCCGACACAAACGCTAGAGATAAATGGATCCATATGAGGTGGTTATTCCATGTCAAATCTGAAGGGAGACATTTGAGTATCTTAGGCAAAAGCAGGGAGTGATATCTCCCTCCTCTTAAGTCCATGTCTCAAATCTGAAGGGAGATGTCGACGATTAGTCCAACAATCTTTACTAATCCTCTTCCAAAAGAAACATTTGAGTATCTTAGGTAAAAGCAGGGAGTGATATATCCCTCCTCTTAATTCATAAGAGGAAGTACATGTTCAGGGGGATCTAATTGAGTCATTCATGAATCCCCAAAGTGATAAATCTAAAGGATTAAAATCATCTAAATCTCTAAAATTTGTATAAAAGAGAAACTATTGTGTTGTAACTCCTTGACGCAAATATCACATATGGTTTGTGGTGAAGTGTGGTAAGATATAGTGGATGGACTATATAACATAGGGGGAGAAAAGCTTGAATCAAATTGTCTTAAGAGTCCCTTTGCCATTAATACCAAAGGGGAGAAAGTAATGAAATGACAAATAAAGGGCGAGAGAGATGAAATGTATTGTAATGATAGTACAGTTGTGATCTAAAACATCAAGCTATGGAGAGAGAAAGTTGAAAAGAGCTATGAAAAAAGGATGAAACTAAAATGCAAATTTGGATTGGTCATTTTGGTCATTTCTTTGTTTGCCATCAATGACAAAAGAGGAGATTGTTGAACATGGTGTTGTCATTGGTGTCAAAGTATTGCAGACTATCATTGATGTCAAATATATGTGAAAGTAGTATGTTAGTTGCAAAATGTTAATGCTATCATTTTGAAGAACAGAAACATAAGAAGTTTGGGTACATATGGTATTAGTGGTCCCTGTTTTTCTACTACTTTTGTGAAAGTATAGAAGTGTTTGCGGTAGTATTTTGAAGTTTGTTGTTCTAAAGCAAAAAATGCGCTATACTGAACTATCATTGTTTCTAGTACATGATTCTACTATTGTTATTTTTTTTCTTGTGATTTGGAAGTTAAGTAAGACTACACATGAAGTATCTTAGTCTCAAGTTTCAATGGATTTGAGTTACAAAGCTGCAAGTTAGAAGTGACAAAGTGAAGTTTGTGTTTGTTGGTTTTTTAGGTACAATATTTGAGTGCTTGCGTCAAAAAAGGGAAGCATGTGCCAGCTGGAGGAAGCATATGAAGCTAAAATAGGACCAGTTAAGATTATGGAAGGAAGTGCATGACATCATCTTACACTGGTGGTAACTTATTTGATTTGGGATTGAGCCGACTACACGTTCATATTATTTTGAATTAAGGTTTATCCTTGGTCGACATGGCTTATTGTAGATGGTGTGAAATTGAGACATCATTAGAAGAGGTGTTCACTTGTTGATGCATAGCAAGTTGAGTGAAAGAATATTTATATTTATTTATGTAATGTAAGGTTAAACCTCTTAATCGGAGTTGTTTCTCAGTGCTCTTAATTGGAGTTGTTTCTTAGTGACTGTGTTGTAGCTCAATCATAGGGGATTGGTGTCTACTGTAGGTTGGTGCCTGCAAATTAGAATTCAAGGGAATTGGTGTCTCCCTTTAAAATTGTGATTCCTGTAGGTTGGTGCCTACAAAATTATTGTAAGTTCTATATTATTTTGTGAGGCTGGATTTAGGTAGTAGATCCAAGCGGTTATTCTCACCATGGTTTTTCACTTCAGGGTTTCCACATAAATCTGGTGTACTCTTGTGTGGATGTGTTCATTGCTTGCATTGTCATTGATTGTATTTTGATAGTATGATGAATGTGGTAATTTAAAATAAAAAGTATTAAATATTGATTCACCCTGAGCCCCCAGTATTTGTGTGTAACACTTATTCCTTGTATGATCCATCATATAGGGAGGCCTAGGGGTCTAGTAATATGTGTAAATTACCTTCATTTATAGTTAACAATCACATGTTTTGTGATGATGGATATTTTACATCTCATCTTGATAAAGTATATCCATGGTAAAATCGTTGCCTTGTGATACATTACATGATTATAGCATACGTTACAATGGCAATTCATTTACTCCTAGATATAACTGTTAGACTCATTATCTACTAATATATTGCATGATAGCATTCTTGCTCTAAGTGAAGAGTTGTTACATGAAGTCTTTGATGGTTCTAGTAATGCATCTATACATGTCATTTTTGCTAGATAATTGTGAGTACTTAGAGGATATCTTACTAATATGAATTCAATCCTTTTTCAGATGATAGGTCTTTGCCATGGTTTGATTTATCTCAAATATTTTATCATTCATTTATGACATTAGCACATGATTTTATTGCACGTTTTTCTTTCCCAATCATTTTTGAGGATATTTAGGATTTGTTTATGCCTTTTTTACTTTTGTCAATCCTCTATGTGATGTTCATATGGCTAATTTTCATTACCCTCCAATTAGACCTAGGGTTGTTCAAAATCGCCATAATTCTTCTCCTCTAGGTGTAGATCATGTTTTATGAATTTTCTACTCATACATAATTATCATGTAGCAAGTCATACTTATCAACATAGGTCTAGCACACAAAATACTATATATAAACCTATATCTTACGAAGATCCTACTTTATGGAGTTATCATAAGGTTGGGCACACTTTTTAGAAGATGATTAGATATAAAAAAGCAATAACTAATTAACCATCTAACTAATTAACCATCTAATATTGTTATCATCCTAATACAACTCAATTGACAGCCAAACCAAATTGTACATGTGAAAAGATGGCTAGAAGTAAAAAACCATAAATAATTAGCCACATAATATTATTTATGGTCCTCTTGTAACTCAATTGACACCCAAAGGGTGCAAGAATTTTATTTTTTTATCTAACTTCACAACACAAATTAACATTTCTTTTTGAGATTTGTTATATACAATCACCTAAAAGATCCAAAGTGCATTCTATATCCACCAGGAAGTACTTCTATGATAGCTTCTATCACATGTGAATAAGCATGATATTTCGTTTGATAAAATGGATCGTGAAAGCCTCATTTTCTCCATTAAGGCCTCCACCCTGGTTCGAAGTATTGGGCCTACATAGCACGCTTTATTGATATGATTCCTCACCGTGGCACAGACTCATCTTCCCCACCTTTTCTATATGGTGGAATATAGCTTGTTCAAATGAATAACGCCCACTAGTGCTTAATCAAACCCTTCCCAGATAGAGGTGGTTATACATAGGCGTTTGGATCTTCGAGGACTGTTGGGATTTTTCTACCATGGCAGTAGAAGTTTTCTAAAAGGTTGCTTCTTTGGCTGCCTGGCATAGATAGAATTTCAAAGAGTGGCAATGGCCCTTCTCTCACATTGCAATTCTAAAATAAGACCATTAATTATGTATATTGAAGATGCTCAAAAACATCAAATCTCAAAATTTGATGTGTTATCAATTATTGATTGATTTATATTTTGAAAGAATTTCAAAGAATTTGGATGTCTCCATCAATGTGTCATCTTTTTCCGTCTAGTCCTGTGGTCCTTAACAATTGTTAAATGGCATCAGGCAAATTCACCATCAGCAATTCCCCGCCAACAATTTACAGCAGGAAAATTCACTGCCATGAGAAATTCACTTCAAGGAAAACTCACCATCAGCAATTCACTGCATTTTTCCGTGGGGGTGAATTGCTGGTGGTGAATTTGCCATGACAGTGAATTTTTCTGTAGTGAATTGTCTGCGGTGAATTTTCCAATGATGAATTGCTGGGATGAATTTTCCAGCCATGATTGTTAAACCATTCTTGCGATATTACTTCTAAGAAATAGTACAGGATAAAAAGCATTGTTCTACATCTATTCTAGTAGATCTCATGAAACCTGCAGAGTGGATGGTCTCTTCATCCATGGCCTTGTAATTCCATTTCCAGATACAGGAAGGTTGTAATTACAAAAACCAGAGGCATTTAAGGAAAAGATAAATACTATATATCATAGATATCTTGAGAAATTACATGGAAGCACCTTAGTGCGCTAAGAAATTATTGATAGTGGATGTGGGGTGACTAGCAAAAAGAGCCACCAGTACTGTGGATTACGATAAGACGGTACAAATGATTAATAGTCAATGCGAGGAGCGGGTGGAGTTGCTTCCACCACGGCATTCCAGATAATAGGTTACACACAGAAGTGTAGTTAATGAACTTGAAAAGAGGCAGAATAAAATAAGCCCATCTCTTAGTTCATGGAGCTTAGTGAGACATACATAGTACAGATTATAGCTATATTAAACCTTAGCTAATCGATATAAACGATTAGAGTAGAAGTTAATGGAACTGAGCTCCACCGTAAGTCTGCCCAAATTGCCAGTGAGCAGGAGCAACATTATATGAGGTGACAGTCCTTCCATCACTGGTAGTCACCTTGAATGAGAGAGACTGGCCGTTCAAATAGGAGTTACTCTGCCAATTCTGTCCCCAGTTGCGAGACATCCGCTGCCACCCAGTCCTGGAGCCCTTGATGGAAACAGAGTGGACATCACCTGCTCCTCCAACATTAGTGATCAACACCAAATTGAAGTAGGAATGCCCATTGATGGTAAACCTAACTCCACCTCTCTTGTGACAAGGGACCCTGAGAAAAATATACCCAAGTAATAGTTAGTTAGTGTTAAAATGCTTATGCATACGGTCAAACAAGGGATGTACGTCCAAACTCACCTTCTGTACATGACAGGAACAATTCCAGCTCTGTACTTGGCAATCCTGAGGAAGACAGGCTGGGAGAGATCAAAGTGCTGTTGGGGAGGATTACACCATCCACCAGCATTGTTAGGGAGGGCAGAGTTGGGCGGGCAGAAGTTAGTAGCAGTCACTACAATGGTGCCAGGCAGGCACCATTTTGGATCAGCATTGCACTTGATTTGAAAACACGCTCCACAACTGAGGCCACTGTTAAAAAGGGCTGTGCTGAGAGCTGCTGTGTTGGTGCCGTACCCTTGGCTATAGAGATTTCCATACCCACAAGCCCCACCTGGAAGATAAAAACAGAAGAAAAGTAGGCTAATGAGAGGAAAGTTCATATCAGTTGGGACTAGTTGAATGTTCAAACATTCTAAGATTAACTTTTAACTCACTTACCCATTGTACCAGAGGCATCACCGCCGCCATAAAAAGTTGCATGTGCATTAGTCCAACTTGACACCAGTACAAATCTTGATATGAACAATAAGCACAATAGGATCGATACTCGAACGGCCATTTCCTGCATCAGGGAAACCCCTATACAACATTTACATTCCATTTATTGATATTCTGTTTAGAAGCAACAATAGTTAAGTACGTTTCAAAGGAGCAATTGGTTTCAAAAAAAGCATCCTAGCTTCTTACCAAACATCACTCATGTGAATCTCACAGAACTCCCATTTCTAAACTACTACTCACATTCACAAGACAAGCATTCCCACATACCCTCACACCTGGCATTGCCCATGCTGTGAGGCTTCAATTTCAAACACAACTCAACCCTTTTAAACTGTATTTACTAAACCCACATATAATTTAGAGTACGTACAACCACAGTTAAAGAAGAGAAGCACAAAGTAACTGCAGGAAAAATTAATTCAATTTAACAGAACCCTGCTATGAATCCAACCTATTATTAACTTTCGTTCTGACAAACTGTACACAGATCTGAAGCTCGGCTAGAAAACATGCAGAGCTTCACCTGAACGAGCAGGCAACTTGAAAACAAGGTAGACAAGCAATGACCACCAAATACCGATTAAAGCCCAATAACTTGACAATTCCTAAAGAGGAATCCCTGCCATACCCATTGAAGCCCAGTAGCAAATATGCTTAGTAATCTACAAATCCAATTACATTCTTACCAAACTTCCCAAACAGAGAGTCTCAACATCAAGGCAAGTGAAGAAAATCTGATGAAATTCTTGATATCAGATACTTACCAACCCTTCAGAAATAACACAACTAACGAAAAAACTCAATTAAATGTGCCTAGTGCGTACACAGATTAGATGAGAAGAGAAGATTAGATGACTTGAGAACTTAAGGAGAGGGGCTATTAAATAGAAATTGGAGGTAGGCGTTGCACATTCCACTAGGTACTGAAAGCAAAATGATGTCTGGATTATTCTGGGCAAACTGACAATGCTCATGTGTGGACAACCGAAGATGGGAAACCTCACAGTTTAACTGCCAGTTTGTACAGTTTAGTGCATACTATTTGCTCTTCTAATTCCGTAAAACCATCATGTTTAGTTCAAAGCTTTTCCCGTCTGACAGTTAGCAGTTTCTTTTAGAATTTCAGTGTCAGAATTTGATTAGATAATATTTTCCAATTTACTGCAGTTTTAAAGACACTGTACTTTAATTTGAATGCTTTGGTGAACATGACAGACGGTGGGTAGTAAGCGAAATTTTGGAAATAAATGATTTTAACTTTTGCAAGCCAGTTGTATTGCAATAAAACTCGTTGGAGTCCTGGCCCTAATTTCCATTAAATGTGACTTCCTTTTTCAATGGTCCCGTGAGCTTTTGATGAGAAACCTAAAACATTTCCTAGTAAGATGGGCTGGTAGGTACCTTATCTCACTGATAATTTCAGATAATTCCAAATTGAATAAGCCCTAAAACACTCCGAACTCATTAATGTAACAACTGGATTCTAAGCAGCGAGGAAGCATCCTGGAAGTTACCAAGCTTATGAGAACACATAAATTTGAGCACCTAGTACAGAATCAGTTCGGCGCACAGTCTAAGCACAGCTCCATAACAGTGGAAAGAAAAGGAAAAGTTTTTTTATAGTTCATGATATCAGATGATCTGTTTTTGGGTTTACAGATGGCTTGCAGTATATGGGACTCCTCATACTCTCAATATGAAGGAGGCACCCAATTCGCTCCACAATACGAAGTGTACATACCTTATCTGTTGTGTATAGACAAGTAGTCCAATAAAATATATAAATGCTCACTAGAAAGAATAGGATAACAGTACCCATTACAGTTAAGTGTCTATTTTGACTAAGATTTTTTTTAAGTTTTTTAGCCCTCATTAGTCAATTTGAATTCGATTCTAAACGTCAGATCAGCTTTGTTGTCTCCAGATAAGCAACAATGGGTTTTCTTGATGTAAGTCCACTAAGTTACTAGCCCAAATTTATGATTTGGAAATGACTAGATTCTGTAGCACTAATCTTACAGAGCATCTGAAACGAAGAATGTTGCATGATGTGCCGGTTGATGATATAATTGTGTCTAAGAAGATTTATAACTTTTTTTCTGTTTTATGCTTGATATCATTTACGTACATTGGAACTTTGGAATCATAAAGTCTAAGTCCATATTATCATCCCATTACCAACCAGCTTAAAAAGCATGGAACCACACGAGCTTAGAAGTACCATATTCTTTGTAAGATGGAATGAATAAAGGTTAACCTATGAGAAGGGAGAGAACATTTGTTTGGGTTCTATAGGTTCTAGGGTTTTGAGCTTTGATTGCATATGGGGTCTTCTAGATCTAAGTTAATTTATTAAAAATATATTAAGTTTATTTGCAACTGAGTTCCCCCCACTTTAGGTAGTATGTCTTTAAAAAAAAATACGCTCAAACAATCTATGCGTATGTTTATGCCATTGGGATGGGATGATGGATGGCAATGGTGATTATAGCTTTTAAGTTTACAAATTGTTTTTGAAGGTGTTTCATGAGGTGATAATGTTTCATTATGTAATATTTATTTTATATTGTTTTGAATTTAAATGAATTTGATAATGTTTGTGTATACACATAAAAATGGTTCGGAACACAAATTAATTAAATACTAGTTATTTAATTAATTAATTTAAATTTTTTTACTTATATAAATAAATTGATAAATTTATTTGTATAGTTCACCTTTTTAATCCTTCTATTTCGAAAATCATTTTACTCTAGATTTAATTAAATAAACAAATTTAACTAATTTGTTTTATTTGATTAATTCTTCTCTCATTTAAAATTAAAATTTTTATTCAATTTTGTCACATTTCTACATATTTTTCTAACTTCACTCCACCTCACCATGTGTCACATGAATTTAAATATTTCTAATTTGTAAAATGAGAATTTTCATCAACAACCTACAACAAATTTGAAACCACCTTGGACACATGGCTTCTCCTTCCCTTTGATTCTCTTCGACACTTGGCAAAGTGTTCTCTTAAAGGGAACCACCTCCATGATTCTCTCCAACTTCTTCTTCCTCCACTGTTGATGTCTCTGGATCACAATCTTAACCGTCCATATTTGCCACCTCATCCCAGGCTTGGAAAAATCTATAAATAGAAGGTAATTATATAGCTTTTCAAAAGAGGATTTTATCACAAACTTATGTTGTAGAAATCATATTGGCAATTGAGAGCATTTTAGTTAGCATTTGGCATTTTAGTTCATATTAGTATTATCATGGAAATTTTAGTTTTAGCATCTTAATTTGTTGCATTTTCCTACATCATTTCATTTAGAATTACATCTTCAATTACAATAATCAACTTAGCATCATTTTAAATACAATAGCATTACATCATAGATCATTTAGCATTGCAACCAAAAATACCAAAAATATGTAGATGTGGCATTTAGCTTTATATTTCATATAACATCTCATTTCTTAGGTTGTCATCTTGTAAATTCATGTGCAACACACAAATCTGAGAGCATGAATGGAGAGATCACTGAGAATAGAGAGCAATGAGATTATTTGAGAGGATAGTCATAGCAGTTCAATTTTTTATTTCAATTCCTTTTATGTAAAACATCTTCATTGATGTGTGTTCAGTTTTACTAATTACTCCACTTTTATACATCACACATAAATTGGCATCCACCGTGGGGGCCCAACCCTTGTTTTTAATATTTTTTTCTGGAAAGCGTGTTTTTCAGGTTCGGATATATAAAGTTTTGGCGCGACCGTGAGTTCTTTCGGTGCATACGAAACATTCTTTAGCACATCAGTGCTTTGTTCTAACACATGTTGAATCGTGAAGCACATTTGGCGCATACAAGGAGTTTCATGGCGCATACATAATTTTTTTTAACGCATACGTAGACTGTTTTAGCGCATTCATAGAATCTTTTAGCGCATTTGTGTGATTTATTGGCGCATCTATTTGTTGTTATGGCACATCTATTATGTTTTCCAGAAAGTTATAATTCTGAAAACTAATTTTCTTCTCTTTATTTTGCAAAAATTCTACACATTGTTAGAGACTCTGTTGAAACCACAAGAACGTTGTCAAAGAACAATGAACTGAAACTACTAACGATTTATGTTGTAGGGGCTAGAGTTTATTGTTATTTTTTTGTGTTAAGTTAGGAACGTAGCCTAATTAAAAGGATAATTGAACACCATATCTGCAGTGTTTGTGGAGTGGTAGGTGTGTATGCTCTCCCCTTAACTGGGTGATCAGAAAGCCAAACCCATTATTTTTATTGCATTTAATCCTTAGAGGGATTGCCTAGTGGGAAAAAGTAATCACCCCAAGGAACAACCCAACCAAGAACACGCTAAAGCCAAGCGACTTCCACCTGGGATATAAGTGTGGGTACTTAAGGAAAGTTCAAGTATCACGAGGATTGTTCTGACAAGAAGGGCAGCAATGGTCTCTTGTCATATGGATGATCCCCCATGAACGAAATGTCCCTACTAGAACCCTTTGTTGTAGTAAGCCAAAAATTCTTTTTTTTATTTGTTGGTGCAAGAGGTATAACCTCTGAAGTCGTCACACGTTCTTGTGGCTTTTGGTAGAAATGAGAAATTTGTCATGGGAGATTCATGAGGACTGAGGCTTGGCTGACCCGAGAAGTGAGTGCAATGCAAGGGGAAGCCAATGTGGTCAAGCCTCTAATCATTCACCAAAAGTAAGCACAGTTGGAGCAATCCGAGTGGGAATCCAGTAAATACTATCATTCACAGCCATAGGGATTGTACTTGCTTGATATGTTTCACATGCATGTTTTGAAGTAAATTTTGAGAAAACATCGCACAAAAAAAATCCAACCATTGATTCAGAAGAATATCCAAATCAAACAAATCAATTTCTCTACCAGAAAACTAGAAAAATCTTTGATTGTCAAAAACCAGAGAATATTTGCCAGTTTGGCACATCCATTGACTACCCCAACGCATCTCGACCATATTCTAGCGCATACATTTAATGTCCTGGCGCATCCATCCACTGTTTTAGTGCATCTATATAATCCTGCAGTGCATCCATTTACTATCCCAATGCATACATAGCCTGTTATGGTGCATAACTACGATATTTTAGAGCATCAATCTACTTTTCTAGCAAATCTTCCTTTTAGCGCATGTTTACACTATTCTGACACATCCATAAAAATTTTAAACCAAAGAGCTAAAATCATTGTCTGTCTAAATTTTAACCTCACAATTCAAAAATATTTTCAGTCCAGGACCTTTACTCAATCATACCAGAATCTCAAACTTGTTGAAACTGGCCTTTTCAAGTGAAAATCCCTCAACTAAACTTTGATCAAATATCTAAAAGTGCCTCATCATCGCACCTATTTCTAATTAGCAACTATGTTTCACCATCAAGATTCATCATCCTTCATCCCAAAACAAATTTACTCAATCAGATTTAACTTAGTCCTCTTGGCACTCCCAAACTTTGATCAAAAATCTTAGAACATTTTCATCACTTTGTATGCCTGTTTTAATGAGATTGCAAAAGCAAAAACTTGAGCAAAAAGAAATCAAAGACCAAAAACACCATGGTTGAAAGAGAGGAGAATCCCTTTTTCGAAATTCAACGAGATGAGGTGGAAGAAATAACAGATGAAACCATATAACAAGCCCAACAAGATCCCAATTTTCATAAGTTCAAGGAGAGGATCTTTGAAAAGGAAGGTGAGAAATACCTTTTGATGCTAGCAAATAAAGGAGTCCAATTACCTGAAGATTTTGATATCACAAAATTAAAAAGAACTCCTAAGAAGACGAAAATCGAAAAACCAACTGAAACAAGAAATGAAGCAAGAACCAATGATCTCATGGATACTTTAAAACAACAAATACAAACTCTCCAACAACAAATGCAAAACATGCAAACTGGAACTACCAAGAGATACTCGATACAAGATATATGCCCCTACCCTTTTGTGTTGGAAAATGTAGCTCATCTTTCTGACTTGAAATCTCTTGAAGACTTGGCATTTTTCCTTCTATTCGAGCCTTTATCGTTGTACCGTTGGGAGCTTTAGCAAGTGACGCGATTGCGCGGTTATACCGCCATACTGCGGAGGACTTTTCCTTGTCCAGCGGTTGGGCGGTGTTACCGCTATACCGCGGAGTTCTTTACCTTCCCTAGTGGTGGTGTGGTGATCCTTGGCGGTCTGTCATTGCGGTTACCTCCTTATCGCGGAGGCCTTTGGGTCATGGCGTAGCTACACGGTGTGCTTGGCGGTCGACTTGGGCATTTAATGCCATACCGTGGGAGGCTTTACTCTGCCTCGTGGTTGGGCAATGGCACCGCCATACCGTGGGGGATTTTTGGCCCTAGGGCGATGGTGCGGTGTGAGTACCACCATATCATGAGGGTCTCATGGTTGTCAGGCGGTTACACGGTGGACATGGCGGACAATAATAGAAGCTTACCGCTATACCGCGGAGGCTTGTTCTTTAAGCCGCGATGGTGCGATTGATGGCGATGGTCTAGCGAGCGGGTTGTCATCGTTGTACCGTGGGTGTCTTCTTGCTAGGGTGTGGTAGTGCAGTGTATATCGCCTTACCACAAGCGTATGATGAATGGCTAGCGGTGGCGCGGTAGAAGGAGCTCGAGTTTTGTTGACTATTTGGGTGATGGACGAATGGTGTGTCGACACATGGCATGATGTCATTCGTTGATTTTACATCATTGTTGTAAATCAACGATTATTGGCCGAAAGCTTTATTCTTTGGAAGCAATATATTTTTATTAAATGAATGATCCGATTCGGGAGGTTGACGGTGTGTAGATATGACTCTGTATCCTAATTTAATGTTGGGCGGATCTGTTGTGCATATTTTGCACACATGCCCCGCCATAGGCAGGGACCCTCTTTTTTCACTCTCGGCGGGCTTCTTTGCTCCTGTCTCATTTTGCATGCCCCTCATTGTGTTGTCCTAGTTGGTCAACGTGCCCTTCAAAGTCTCATTTTTGGTTGACCATATTTTGCCCCTAAAATAAAAAGTGGCTAAGTCTTGGGTTTTTCAGGCTTCGCACCCCCCGCTCGCTCGATTCGCTTTTTCCTTCATTCTTTGACTTTGGGGGATTGATTTTCTATGGATTTTGGATGTTTTTGTGGTGCCTAAGTGTACTGACAAGGTTTCGTTAAGTTTTAGGAAGTTTTGAAAATTCCAAAACTATGTTTCTGCAGCGGCTTCCCTGCAACGGCTTTCCTGCAGTGACATTTTTACAATGACTTCCCTGCAACGGCTTCCTTGCACCGGCTTCCCCGCAACTTCTTCCCTACAGCGGCTTCCCCGCAACGGCTTCCTTGCAGTGGCTTTTCTGTAACAGCATTCCTAAAACGGCATTCCGGGATCCAATCTCCAGAACGTCCAAGCGCATCTCCGATTTGAAAACGGACTTCAACCCAGATGGTAAAAATGGATCTTATCCTCCCCTGACTTTTCAAATTCCAAATTTGCAGCCAGGAAGTACCATCCGGAGTTCCGTGCTCTCGTAGTCGTTTTCAAAACAAAATTTCTAGAACGGCATTCCGAGATCCAATCTCCGGAACGTCCAAGCGCATCTCTGATTTGAAAACAGACTTCGACCCAGATGGTAAAAATGGATCTTATCCTCCCTTGACCTTTCAAATTCCATATTTTCAGTCGGGAAGTACCATCCGAAGTTTCGTGCTCTCACAGCCGTTTTCAAAACGGCATTCTAGGATCCAATCTCTGGAATGTCCAAGCGCACCTCCGATTTGAAAACGGACTTTGACCCAGATGGTAAAAATGGATCTTATCCTCCCTTGACCTTTCAAATTCCAAATTTGCATCCGGGAAGTACCATCCGGAGTTCCATGCTCTCACAGCCATTTTCAAAACAGAATTTCCAGAACGGCATTCCGGGCTCCAATCTCCGGAACGTTCAAGCGCACCTCCGATTTCAAAACGGACTTCAACCCAGATGGTAGAAATGGATCGTATCCTCCTCTGACCTTTCAAATTCCAAATTTACATGCGGGAAGTACCATTCGGAGTTCCCTGCTCTCGCGACCGTTTCAAAACAGCATTCCTACAGCGACATTTCGGCCTTGTGTTTCTGGAACGTACAAGCGCACTTCCAAATCAGAAACGGACTTCGACCCAGATGCTAAAATGGGGTCTTATCCTCCCCTAGCTTTTCAAATTCCAAATTTGCATCCGGGAAGTACCATCCAGAGTTTCGTGCTCTCGCGGCCATTTCAAAACAGCATTCCTAGAACAGCATTTCGGCCTCTCATTTCCGGTTTCAAGAAGCCTACCATGGGTCCGTCGATAGAACCATTTGATCCAATAAATAATGCTACAATTCCATCAGGAAGAAGGCATCTTTCAGGCAGTTTCAGCTACAGTAAAAGAGAAATCAGCTAGAAGACAAAACTGCTACAGTGACTGACCACTACAAGACAGAATAGGGAAAAGACAAAGATGTATTTTAAATTACTGAATATTGTGGGGTAGGTGAAGCCCTTAATGTAATTGAATCTGGACCACACAATATAACTCAATCCTAGCCATTCATTTGGGCTTTGAAAATTATAAATAGGGGTCTTCCCCTCATTTGTATGTGTTGGAGAGCTGTTGTAAAAACATTCTGGAGTAATAGAAATCAGCATTGCATGATCTATGGGTGTTATTTTTGAGTTTACTCATTATGTGTGCATGGTTCTACTTTCTAATTTAGTTTTAGTTTTAGTTTTAGTTGTAGTTTTTTGAATGGAAGTGGTAATGGTGATTTTTGTTACAGTATTTGATAAATTTCCAGCCCATACTTTTGGCACTTGTTGATGGCAAGCTGCTGTGCAAAGTTAGTCTGGGCTTCTTTATTTGATTGTTGTAACTTAGTTCATTTGCATGTTCATGATGTGTGTATGCAAACTGAAAATATACAGTCCTTAGAAGATTGCACTAGTTTTGTGTAACTGTAGGATCCTCTTGGCCAAGCAAAACCCAATTTAGGGAGTTTGTCTACTATAGCAGCCTCTATGATCACTGTTCATTAGAAGTTTAAGATCCGGGAACCTTCTCTCTTCCCTGCCCCTTTTCCTTTTTTTTAATAAGTAACCTTAGGCAAGGTTCATTGCACATTGTAAAGCTAAATCTGATGTTGAAATGGAGTTCCAGACTACTGTTTGAACCTGCAACAAACACTCAACAACTTTCCCATCTTAAGAACTCCACTTGCAGATCCAACTTCCCCGCTTTGTAACTCATCTGTAAGTCCACCTTGTGATTCCAGCAAATCACATAAATCAATTGAAATATTCCAAGCATCGTCATGACCTGACATCTGAGAGACCTTGGGATAGTGTTATGTAATCTGAATGTGGAAAATTGTCTTTCAAGAGAGGTAATGCACCTACGTATTACCTATGTTGTGAAGTGCATAAAAACACCATCAACAGAACTGGCACTAGAAGGAGGGCTGACATGTTGAGGCTACAAAGCTGGATGTTGGAAGTTGATAAGAGGACTTTCAAAGAAGAAATCTGAGATAGAGAGATCTCTTTTAATGCTAAAGCATAAAATCAAAAAAAGATTGAAGGCAAAAGCTGAGTTGAAATGGAGCAGCAATTACAAATCAGCATCGCTCAGCTACATGCAAATTTAAATATGAGATTGAAGAGACCATTGCAGCAATTTGCATTGGCAGATAAGTGTAGGATCCATTGCACTTGCAGGCATAATGAATTGGAGTGTCTAACCTTCTTGAGCAGAATTGAAAGGGTCTTGCAAGGAGAGATTCCATTTTGGGAAATATATCAGCCTTTAGCTCTTGCAGATCCAGAGGAAGAATTGACAACCATGGCAGCCAAGGCATTTGAAGAGCTGATCCAAGAATGTTTGGGCAATAAAGATGGACCAAGATTGGAGGAAGCACTAATGTCAAGTTGGTGCAGATTTCACAATGCACCTCATTCAGAATTTACTTGTCCTTCATGTGCAAGCATCATCACCCAAGTCAAAGGCAATTTGAACAAGTTGGAGCAGCCAACTGTCAAGGAGAATGAGTCATCCCACATGGTAGAAAATCTATCAGCATCTAGAGGACAACAGCTTCAAGATAAACCAGGAAATCTGCCACAAACTTGTGTTGGGACAACAAACACTGAAGCTGAAAATCAAGAAGGAGAAGTTGATTTCCTTGGGATAGCAAAAAGCTTTGGTAAAGGTTCACTAAGAATGGAGTTGGAAAGCCTCTCCTTTGCCAGTAAGGGGCAGTCCTCCACTCAAGAAGAGGAGCCATTGGCAATTGAGGATGAATCAATGAATTTTGCAACAGTATATGCTGGGGCAGCCAATGAAGATGTTGAATATCAGCAAGAGGAAGAGGTTGATAGCCTCGGGACAGCAGAAAGTGATGATGAGGACCCAGTAGCAGAAAGATATGACCAGCTCGTCTCCAGATTAGCAAAAGATTGGTCAGAGCTAAAATTTCAAGTGGATTTGGAGGTATTGCTGCTACCAAATTGGTGCACGCTCCATGATTCATCCCACTCTAAGTTCACGTGCGGACTGTGCCAAGAAGCCATGAAGCAAGTCAGAGAACAATCGAGGCAACCGAGTACACCACATCCTCTACTTACTGCCCAGGTGGAATGTGAAGATCAAGAGCCCGAGCCAAGTAATGACTCAACTGAAGGCAGTCCTCAAGAGGATGTTGGAACAGAAATAGAGGGAGGACAACAATATAGTCTTGAGCTTCCAAGCGATGAAGTAGATCAAACAGGAATGTTGTCCACCAGTCATCAAGAATTTCTTCCTCTTGAAGAACATTTGTGCACCATGGACGATGGGCTTCATGGCGAGTCCTTGGAGGGAGATTGCATGGTGGATTTTGGTCCCCTTGATGAAGTGCCATCAATTGATGACTTCTTTCCATTGGGAGATGTGTTGTGGAGGTATGCTCATGCCGAGGAAGAGCACATCCTAGAAGATGGTAGCAATGAAGACATACTCCTGGAGCCTCTGAATGGTGATGCACTAGAGTTTCCGGATTGGGAGAGGGGTTCCTTCTCCATTTATAGCGATAGTGAACAAGGGGAAATGAGTGAGCGTCATGATGAAATGCATGAACAAGAAAGAGAACAAGACAAAGGCGGGGGTGCTTAGATAGCTACCAACAAAGATGAAGCATCTGGTCGACTACAAGATGCAACTTGGAGTCCTTCCGCCATGATCATTGCTAATCCTCCTTCATATTCAAATGGCTGCAACGGGATAGATTTGCACATGTCATCATCCTATGACACCGAGCCTCATGAAGATAGGTTCGACACTTGGGAAAGGAGATGGGACAGTGTATTTCCTTTTGAGGACAGCAATCATGTGGGCGCTCGATTTGCAGAAGATCAACGAGATGAAGTACTTCTTTTTGAAGAATTTCCAAGGGGGATTGTTGATCCCATGCAAGACATGGAAGAATTGTTTGCTGCCCCTTTCTCCCTGCCTTATGCAGACTTGATTCCTGAGATGTTGCACCCTCCATCATGCTCGTCTAAGGTTGCTAATGCAAATACTAACGATGCGATGCTCGCTCTCGATTGTCAAATGTTGCCACCTCCATGTGACAACACCCAGGTTCTATCCTTCCTTGCTCCTGTTAATTTTCATAGTTGCACTTATCATTTTGATTATGGGAATGAGGGGAAACGAACATGTTTATGGTTTAATCATGGGTTTAATGAGCCTCCTCAATTGTTGATTCTTCGTGATGTTGGGGTAGCATTTGAATGCTGCCATATTGAATTTATTTTCTTTAAACATAAGGATAAATCTGCATGGTTGAGAACTATAATGACTACCCGTTTGCTTGTACATGCATTGCGAAATCCGATGGGCATGAGTGTCAGCTCACCCTACCCGAACATAGTTCTTTGTAAATATCTTTATACATAACTCGTTTTGAGTAGTGTAGGTTTCCTGTAAATACTCCGCTTTCCTGCTTTCCTTAGGTTAGTTGGTTTGTTGTAGGTTGCTTGCTTTGGGGTGTTTCTTCATTGTTTTCTTTTGTTGTCTCGCTTTGCTTTTGTTTTGGTGTTTGCTTTTCGTTTGCTTTCGTTTGCTCTCGCTTTGCTGCTGCTTTGCTTGGGGTCCCTCTACTTTTGGCTAGGTGCATCTGTGCGTACAACAACCATTCTTCTTGCCTGGGGTCGTTCTATGTATTTCTTTGTCAAACTCTAATCAAGTTTTTGGAATTGATGGTGAGGATCTTCTGTTAGTATCAAGTGATCTAAATGTTTGATTCAAAGTGGATAAGTTGTTGGTCAGTCTGATTCTGAAGTATTATGGAATCTTATATCTCTCACAAATTTTAAGAATCTGACGGTCACTATAGGCCCTTTGTGAAGTCTAGTTAAGTGAAAAATCTAAAATTCTGCTCCAGCGCCACTGTGATTCTCAGCCCTGAGCGCGAGCTTCATTGCTTGCGGGTTGAAATAAAAGAACTGAAAAGAGAAGAGAAACAAAAAAAAAATTGAAAATCAAACGAAGAGAAATTCAGCTTTTCAGGGGTATACGAGTAACTCTACCGGGGCTATGGATGCTCGGCCGGCAGTAGAGCAATGTTCGGGAGAATCATAGCGACAACCTCATCGGGGCTATGGACACCTGACTGGTAGCGAGGCAATGTCCCGGATGCTTCTGGAGTTAGAATAAACTACGTAGCTTAACTTCATGGAGCTTGGGTTGTTACAGCAACTGAAGGATGGGAATTAACGCAATTGCACACACTTGGATTTTCAGCATACTGAAGGTTGGGTTAACTAGTGGTTTTGATCCTTTGGTTGAGTGTCTAGCTTGTTTTCCCTAGCATGAAGGTCGGAACCAGAGATTCTGGGTTCATGATTTCAGTTTGTCATCGAAATGCTCTAGAGCATTTCCCCCAGCGAGTCGCCATTTGTTGTGCATATTTTGCACACACGCCCCGCCGTAGGCAAGGACCCTCTTTTTTCGCTCTTGGCGGGCTTCTTTGCTCCCATATCATTTTGTGTGCCCCTCATTTTTCTATCTTAGTTGGTCAACGTGCCCTTCAAAGTCTCAATTTTGGTTGACCATATTTTGCCCCTAAAATAAAAAGTGGCTAAGTCTTGGGTTTTTCAGGCTTCGCACCCCCCGCTCGCTCGATTCGCTTTTTCCTTCATTCTTTGACTTTGGGGGATTGATTTTCTATGGATTTTCGATGTTTTTGTGGTGCCTAAGTGTACTGACAAGGTTTCGTTAAGTTTTAGGAAGTTTTGAAAATTTCAAAACTATGTTTCTGCAGCGGCTTCCCTGCAACGGCTTTCCTGCAGTGACATTTTTACAACGACTTCCCTGCAACGGCTTCCTTGCACCGGCTTCCCCGCAACTTCTTCCCTACAGCGGCTTCCTCGCAACGGCTTCCTTGCAGTGGCTTTTCTGTAACAGCATTCCTAAAACGGCATTCCGAGATCCAATCTCCAGAATGTCCAAGCGCATCTCCGATTTGAAAACGGACTTCAACCCAGATGGTAAAAATGGATCTTATCCTCCCCTGACTTTTCAAATTCCAAATTTGCAGCTAGGAAGTACCATCTGGAGTTCCGTGCTCTCGTAGTCGTTTTCAAAACAGAATTTCTAGAACGGCATTCCGGGATCCAATCTCCGGAACGTCCAAGCGCATCTCTGATTTGAAAACGGACTTCGACCCAGATGGTAAAAATGGATCTTATCCTCCCTTGACCTTTCAAATTCCATATTTTCAGTCGGGAAGTACCATCCGAAGTTTCGTGCTCTCACAGCCGTTTTCAAAACAGAATTTTCAAAACGGTATTCTAGGATCCAATCTCTGGAATGTCCAAGCGCACCTCTGATTTGAAAACGGACTTTGACCCAGATGGTAAAAATGGATCTTATCCTCCCTTGACCTTTCAAATTCCAAATTTGCATCTAGGAAGTACCATCCGGAGTTCCATGCTCTCGCAGCCATTTTCAAAACAGAATTTCCAGAACGGCATTCCGGGCTCCAATCTCCGGAACGTTCAAGCGCACCTCCGATTTGAAAACGGACTTCAACCCAGATGGTAGAAATGGATCTTATCCTCCTCTGACCTTTCAAATTCCAAATTTACATGCGGGAAGTACCATCCAGAGTTCCGTGCTCTCGTAGCCGTTTTAAAAACATCATTCCTACAGTGGCATTCCGGCCTCATGTTTTCGGAACGTACAAGCGCACCTCAAAATCAGAAACAGACTTCGATCCAGATGCTAAAATGGGGTCTTATCCTCACCTAGATTTTCAAATTCCAAATTTGCATCTGGGAAGTACCATCCAGAGTTTCGTGCTCTCGCAGCCGTTTCAAAACAACATTCCTACAGGGGCATTCTGACCTCATGTTTCCGAAACGTACAAGCGCACCTTCAAATCAGAAACGGACTTCGACCCAGATGCTAAAATGGGGTCTTATCCTCCCCTAGCTTTTCAAATTCCAAATTTGCATGCAGGAAGTACCATCCGGAGTTCCGTGCTCTCGCGGTCGTTTCAAAACAGCATTCCTACAGTGGCATTTCGGCCTTGTGTTTCCGGAACGTACAAGCGCACCTCAAAATCAAAAATGGACTTTGACCCAGATACTAAAATGGGATCTTATCCTCACCTGGATTTTCAAATTCCAAATTTGCATGCAGGAAGTACCATCCGGAATTCCGTGCTCTCGCAGCCGTTTCAAAACAGCATTCCTACAGTGGCATTCCGATCTTGTGTTTCTGAAACGTACAAGCGCACCTCCAAATCAGAAATGGACTTCGACCCAGATGCTAAAATGGGGTCTTATCCTCCCCTAGCTTTTCAAATTCCAAATTTGCATCCGAGAAGTACCATCCAGAGTTTCGTGCTCTCGCGGCCGTTTCAAAACAACATTCCTAAAACAGCATTTCGGCCTCTCATTTTTGGTTTCAAGAAGCCTACCATGGGTCCGTTGATAGAACCATTTGATCCAATAAATAATGCTACAATTCCATCAGGAAGAAGGCATCTTTCAGGCAGTTTCAGCTACAGTAAAAGGGAAATCAGCTAGAAGTCAAAACTGCTATAGTGACTGACCACTACAGGACAGAATAGGGAAAAGACAAAGATGTATTTTAAATTACTGAATATTGTGGGGTAGGTGAAGCCCTAATGTAATTGAATCTGGACCACACAATGTAACTCAATCCTAGCCATTCATTTGGGCTTTGAAAACTATAAATAGGGATCTTCCCCTCATTTGTATGTGTTGGAGAGCTATTGTAAAAATATTCTGGAGTAATAGAAATCAGCATTGCATGATCTATGGGTGTTATTTTTGAGTTTACTCATTATGTGTGCATGGTTCTACCTTCCAATTTAGTTTTAGTTGTAGTTTCTTGAATGGAAGTGGTAATGGTGATTTTTGTTACAGTATTTGATGAATTTCTAGCCCATACTTTTGGCACTTGTTGATGGCAAGTTGCTGTGCAAAGTTAGCCTGGGCTTCTTTATTTGATTGCTGCAACTTAGTTCATTTGCATGTTCATGATGTGTGTATGCAAACTGAAAATCTGTAGTCTTTAGAAGATTGCACTAATTTTGTGTAACTGTAGAATCCTCTTGGCCAAGCAAAACCCAGTTTAGGGAGTTTGTCTACTGTAGCAGCCTTTATGATCACTGTTCATTCGTAGTTTAAGATCCGGGAACCTTCTCTCTTCCCTGCCCCTTTTCCTTTTTTTTAATAAGTAACCTTAGGCAAGGTTCATTGCACATTGTAAAGCTAAATCTGATGTTTAAATGGAGTTCTAGACTGCTGTTTGAACCTGTAGCAAACACTCAACAATTTTCCCATCTTAAGAACTCCACTTGTAGATCCAACTTCCCCGCTTTGTAACTCATCCGTAAGTCCACCTTATGATTCCAGCAAATCACATAAATCAACTGAAATATTCCAAGCATCCTCATGACCTGACATCCGAGAGACCTTGGGATAGTGTTCTGCAATCTGATTGTGGAAAATTGTCTTTCAAGAGAGGTAATGCACCTACGTATTACTTGTGTTGTGAAGTGCATAAAAACAACATCAACAGGATCGATGCGTGTTGCAGGGCGGTGTCGCTAGAGAATGATGGAAGCTTTTCGGTGGGGTAATTAAATACGCCCTGATGGTTGTTGGTTGAAAGGACTGAGAGGTCAATCAGTGAAGATGATCAGATCATGTAGTGTGTGTGTGTGTTCAAGCGGTATGCTTATTGCATTATAACCGTGAACATTGAGACACACAAAACAAAGAAGATGTGAACCTGAGAGGCAGTAAGACTAATGTTGGTCGAGAGGCTAGCTGAGGGAGTAGGCTGGTGAGATGAAATGAATATGCACTGTATGTCGTGTGAGCACATTGTAACAGTGCGAGGATTCTATATAATGGTGTTGCCTATATTCTCCAGATGGACAAGATGTAAACTTCTAAAGAACATAGCTCTGAGATTGTATTGTAACTGTTTTGTTGTTGATTAATACAATTGAGCTAAGTATTTTGGAGGGTGGGGTTTTTTACCCGAAAGGGTTTTCCCCACGTAAATTTGTGTGTTCATATGTTCGTCTTTCATGTTGTTTGATTCTGTAATTTGAATCTATGTATAGTGTTGAATTTGTTATTCGTATGCATGTACTTTTCTTAGAAGGATTAATGGGGGAAACAATTGTGCCTGTTTCCGCTTTATGGCATAGTAGTTTGTGTCTTTGAGGTGATTTGAATAAATTAAAGTCACTAAGGCACTGTTGTTCTTAGATGTTTTGTTCTAAGTTGACATGTTTCTTTCCCCAACATTTTGATCCAAGTGTCAACATATACCATTTCCCAAACATTATGAATTTCCTAAATATGATAAGTACAATGGAAAAACAAACCCAATAGATCACATAAGGGAATTTCGAACAATGAGTCTTGAATTTTCCCATGAGGAAACATACTTGATGAGATTATTCCCACGTAGTTTGGGAGGGCAATGCATGCGATGGTTCTTGCAATTACCTTCAGGGATCAAATCCTTCGAAGAATTAGTCAACAAATTTATCACCCAATATTCCTATAACATTCAACATGAGAACACAATGAAGGACCTTTGTAATGTCAAAAAAAAGAAGGGGGAATCATTTATAGTATTTTTGCAAAGGTGGAGAATACTATTTGCAAGGTAACCTCATCCCATACCAGAAAAATAAAAGATGGAGGTATTCATTGACAACTTAAATGATGATATGAGTTATAGGCTCGAATTACAATGTCCTGCAACTTTTGAAAAATTAATTGAAAATGGGATAAAAATTGAAGAAGCTTTGGTCAAGCGAGGAATATTGAAAATTTACAATGAAAACAATTCAACCAATTCCTCCAAAAATGATAAACCAAAGTTTTGGCAAAAATACAAGAATAATGGCAATGATACTTCGGTTGAAACGCATAATGCCAAATCGATCTTCAATCTATCAGGAATCACACCCAAGACCAACCAAACCCCCAATCAAAATAACACCAACCAGAACGCGAATCATAACAACAATCAAAATAATAACCAAAATAATCCTCCACCTAGACTACCATACCAAACATCGAACAACCGCGGGAAGTTCACACCTTTGGGTCAATCGTACGAATCTGCATTGAAAGAACTTCTTGTAGAAAATATTATCACTCTACCCAACACCCGAGGTTTTGAACCCAAATTAAAATCATCATGGCAGAACAAGGCCCACTATTGTGAATTTCATCGATGCAAAGGTCACCTAACCAATAATTGTATGCAATTAAAACACAAGATACAAGACTTGATTGATAATAACATCATTCAGATAAAAGGACCCCAAACCAACACTGATCATGGGTATTCAAGAACCCCTTACCGAATTATGACAAAGGGGAGTCTTCTACCATGAACAACAAGGGAAAAAGTGTGAACTATGTTCATGAAACCACCATCTATCATATTTCAGCCATCGAAGACCAGACAAATGACATTGAGCTCAATAATACAACAGAAATTATTGCAGCCAACCATCCAATCAATGACATTAACATCCCCTCTAATCAATTCCATAATTTCCAACAAGACATGGTTGCAACAAATAATCAAATTAATGTCATAAAAATCAAAGGAAAGCAAGACAGTGTGCCCGTAAATGCGACCAAGAGGGCACAATCTAAATATGTTTTAAAAGGTGATACCTCCAAAATATTTGTTGCCCCATCTCATCAGTATAACATTGTCGATAAGCTCCAAAAGATTCCCACACAAATATCAATATTGGAACTCCTTAAAATCTCCCCCGCCCACAAGGAGATCTTAGAAAAATCCCTAGTTGATACAATAGTACCAAATAATTTGGAAGTTTGCACTTTCCAAGCCATGGTGGGACATTTAGTTGCACCTCATTGATTATCCTTTTCAGAAAATGATGATGTATCTCTCACCCATCCTCATATCACAATGCTCCACATCGAGGTCCTAATACATAAAATTTGTGTCAAGCGCGTCCTAATAGATGAGGGAGTTGGTCTTAATATATGTACTTTAAAGCTTGTTTGTGCACTGGGATTCTCTGAAAATGCAATAGATGCAAGGAAAAAGATCACCATCAAAGCTTATGATGATGAGGAAAGAGAATCAAAGGGCTTAATTTTACTACCAATTCAGGTAGGGCCAATTCAAAAAGATGTGATTTTCCAAGTCCTGAATAAAGACTTAACATATTTAATATACTCTTGGGTCATCCTTGGATTCATGAAATGCAAGTTGTCCCTTCAACATACCATCAGTGTCTGAAATTTCCTTGCAATGGGCAAGAGATTACCATTCTTATTGATTCTAATAGCCCTCAATATTGGAATACCCTTAAGTCAGTCCAGGATGTATTTGTACCTCACAATCGAGAATCTCTTGATTCCACCTCTAACATCCCCAGTAATTCAAGTCACTCCAATCCATTGTCAAAGCTGCTAGCCACATACTCCAATGAAGGAAGCCAACCAAATTCCTCGTCCAAACATCCAGAGAAAAAGGAAGAAGCCACTCCTTTTGCATCCATCAACCCTGAAGCCTAGCTAAACACTTTGGCGAAACAATTGAGAAGAAAGTCCAAGTCAAAGACAAAGGTGTGGGTGAATACTCCATTGAACAATCCCTTTGCCTCTCATAGTTAACTTCACCAAAATCCCATGGTCAACCATCAACCTCATCACAACCATCCTTACAACCGGTCACACTTTTTGATGATCGATTCATAAAAGCAAGCACCCAAGCAGAGGAATTTGATGACAAAGATATTTTGAACTAGCTCTACAAGGATGAAATTGATTCTCAAGCAACAATGGCTAATGTCCAAACCACATAGTATGGTAAAGGATTCTCAATCTAGGAAAAGATGGGATATGAAGGATAAGGACCTATTGGCAAAAGGAAAGAAGGTATTGTAGAATCCATCCAACCCATCATAAAAAATCCAAAAGACAAGACAATGTTTGGATATAAAGAGCATCAAAAGGATGAAGAAACAAAGGAGGACCTAAAACATAAGTTTGTTGAATGGATCCTACAACTCCAAGCAAGTGATCACTATGAAACCGATTCCAATGAATATGAGTGGGATTCACTATCAGAAGAGTCCTTCCATGATAAGGAAATTGATGTGGTACACAAGTATACACCCACACTTGAGGAGGGACAAAGCTCAGGGTTAAGACCACTTGAATTAGGATCGCAAAATATCGATGGCTCAAGCGAAGATAACCAAACTCCTAGTGAGACAAATCACTCAAAATAAAGTGACATCATAGACCTTGACCTTGCCATAGTATTTCTCGACGACGATGTCTCCATTAGGACCCTTACGACCTCTAACTTGAACCCACCGGACGATTCCCTACCATTGGTGCATCTTGAACTCATGGATTGGGACCAAACTGAGTCTATCGATATCCCCACCTTTTCAAATGAGGCCATCATCAACTTCCTCTGTGTTGTTAATCCTGAAATAGGTTCCACCATCAAACGTCATAACAAAGCTTCTGGACAGGGGAGTGCCAAATTTCCCAGTTGTAAAATGAGTAAAACAAAAGAAAGATTTGATGGTGAAAACCATTCCATGGTAGTATCAGATCAAGAAAGAATAAAAATAAAGAGCGCATCTGATGGTGAAAACCTCTCTGAGGCATCGAAGGATGTGAAATTTGACACTCTCCCAGAGCACTTCCAAGAAAGATCCAAAGTTTTCATCAAGCCAACGCAATCCATCAATACTAGCAATACATAAACAGTTAAAAAACTCTCCATCTAGTAGAATCCTTGACAGAACAAGAGAAGCCCAACTTTGTTAAATTCTTTAAGGAACGGTAAATCAATTTTGCCTGGTCGGTAAAATCAAAAACATGTGTCACACTTTATAAAGGAATTGGCCAATAGGAAAAAAAATTCTGAACTTCAACCATATAAAGTGGTCTTTATGTTTTGAATTTCAAAATGGTGTAAACTAATGAAATGTAGAACTTTTGATGAAGTTTATTCCTGCAATTTTTTAAAAATTTAAAAAAATTGTTTTCATTATGTTTTTTTTAATTTAAGGACAAATATTTGAATGCTGAAAATTTCAAAAAAGAGTGACTTCATGGGCCGTCAAGAAAAAAATTGAGAAAAACTTCATTTCTCCCTATTTTTTTTTTCTTCAAATAGGTAACTTCAATATCTACTGCATGAAAAAAATTTCAAATTTTGATGTATATTTTTCTCGTAATAACGTTTTAAAGTCAAACATGTCAGAATTTGACAGTTTTCACAGGTCATCAACTAGGGGAGAGGACCCGGTACCTGAGCATGTTTCAATAGTTGTGATAGTAGTTGTTTATATAATGCCCAATATTTTTATCAATATTGGATCAATAGTTGTGACTCTAAAGTTGTTAGTGTTGATGATGACTACCCATTATTAAACAAAATGTATTCCTTTGATCTAAAAAGCACCCAATCATTTGATTCCACATCAACATTCAATAAAACATGTTGTTAATGCACAAGTATTGGTCTCACTTTTTTTTTGGGCCTTTCTAGACACCTTGACAAAAAGCATGTTGATGTGGCATCATATTTGATGATGTGGCCTTGAAACCTTAGTTATAAGCAGGGGACTTGCCAAGTGAGTTGTAAAAAATTGGGAGTGATTTGAAATTTCCACATAGGATAATTAGAAGCGCGAAGTTAGGGTGCACAACTATTGGGTCCTCTCCCCTATTTTCAATTTTTTTTATCATTTTCAAAAAACAAGTTATACCCTTTTGAAGAAGACTCTCTCCTCTACTAGACTATATAAGTTTTAAAGAATTTTAATATGTTTTACTAATTGTTTTTTAATTTCTAATCAACCTCTTTTTCAATTTGAACAACCTACTTGCATTATTTTAAAAATAACATATATTAAAACTAATCAAAATATTTTTAAAATTATATATTTGGATTCCCCACTTCGAGCTCTACAAAAGGGTATTTTTTCTTTTTTGCAGAAAAAACATTTTGACTGGAGAAATACTTAATTAAAGTTGAAAGTTTCAAAAAATTCTGAAAAATGTTGAGTTGGCTGCCAACTAGACAGTTTCAGCCGAAAGGGTTTCTATCAGAAGGGTTTCAGCCGAAACACTTCCGATAGAAACCTCGCAATATAATAAGCCGAATTGAAAGACGATTGTAAAGTTGAAAGGGGAAATTTTAATTTTTTTGGTTTCGGTCGAAACCATGTGTGCCACATATACACCACATAGTTTCGACCGAAACATACTCAGCCGAAACACTTCCGACCGAAATTAGTTTGCTCAAAACTATTTATTTGGCTGAAAGTGTGACACACGTTTGTGCTTTTACCCTAGTCATATGCAAACATGTCAGGGATAGACCCAGATCTCATCATGCACCACTTATCCCTCCCTCCAGGAGTCAAACCAGTCAAGCAAAAGTTGAGAAAAATGCATCCCCACATTGTCTTATTGGTGAAGGTGGAACTAAAGAAATTATTGGATGTAGGATTCATTAGACCCATTGATTATACAGAATGGATATCCAACATTATACCTGTTTCAAAGCCTAATGGCAACATATGGATTTGTACAAACTTCAGAGACCTAAACAAAGCTTGTTTGAAAGATGATTTTCCCTTGCCAAACATTGATATCATTGTAGACTTAACAACAGGGCATGCAATGTTATCACTCATGGATGGTTTTTCTGGTTACAATCAAATCAAGATAGCACCTAAAGACCAGGATAATACAACTTTCACTTGCCCTGGGGCACCTTCTATTGGAACATCATGCCCTTCGAATTGAAGAATGCAAGAGCCACATATCAAAGAGCTATGACAACCATCTTTCATGACATGATGCATACCTTCATGGAAGATTATGTGGGTGACTTGTTAGCCAAATATTTCACTAGAGAAGGACACTTGGAGATACTAGACAAAATATTCACCCGACTAGAGAAGGTCAACGTCCGCCTGAATCCAAAGAAATGTGTGTTTGGGGTAACATCAACAAAGCTATTAGGATACATAGTGTCAGAAAAAGGTATTGAGGTGGACCCTACAAAAGTAAAAGCTATCATGTAAATGCCACCTCTGAAGAATATCAGTTAGTTAAGGTCCCTTCAAGGTAGATTTTAGTCAATCAGAAGATTCATATCACGATTGTCCAATAAGACCCATCCTTTCACCCATTTGTTGTACAAAAATGTTTCCTTTCGATGGGACAAGAAATGTGATACTGCTTTCAATCAACTAAAGCAATACCTAATGAGTCCACCCATCCTGGCACCACTAATAGAAGGAAAACCTCTCTTATTGTACATAGCCACAACTGATCGATCATTAGGAGCTTTTTTAGTACAAGAAGATTCAATAGGAAAAGAGAGAGTGATCTATTATATCAATAGAACTTTAAATGGTTATGAAATCAACTATACATCCATTGAGAAAGCTTGTCTAGCAATAGTGTTCGCTACACAACAATTGTGACACTATATGTTGACTCATATAATCAAACTCGTGGCCAAGATAGATCCGCTGAAATATCTCCTTAGCAAAGAAAATCTAACAGGAAGTTTAGCCAAATGGGTAATGATACTCAGCGAGTTTGATATCCAATATGTCGATAGAAAAGAAATCAAAGGGCAAGCTATCACCAACCAACTAGCTAAGGCACCGGTTCCTGATGATCATCCTCTGCACGTTGAATTTCCAGATGCGAATGTCTTGATTGTAACAAAAAAGCAGTGGGTATTATATTTTGATGGCCCATATACTCAACATGGATCAAGAGCAAGTATTTTATTCATCACTCCCCAAGGGCATAC